>WTSP01019161.1:0-12932 GCA_025331215.1 Actenoides lindsayi | reverse complement strand
TCAGAGAATCATAGAATATAAGGGGATGGAAGGGACCTAGAAAGATCATCTAGTCCAACCCCCCTGCCAGAGCAGGATCACCTATATCAGAGCACAGAGGAACGTGTCCAGGCGAGTTTTGAATGCCTCCAGAGAAGGAGACTCCACAACCGTCCTGGGCATCACGTTTACGATTACATTGACTTCTGTCCACAACCTCATCACTGCCAACCTGCATGGTAGTGGCCCACCAGTAGTGAGCAATAATCAGAGGGCCAAACCAGACCAGGGAGTTTCCTGGTGATGTCTCTAACCCAGGCCCCAGGGAGGCTGCACTGCCCTGTGGGATGGATCCGGTCGGCATATGGGGCCTCTGTTCACCTCAGAAGGGAATCACCTACGACAAGGTCCCTCCTTTTTCTCTTGACAGAAGCAGCCCTAACGCGTGGGGCTGGCTGACTCACCCCAGGCAACCCCCTGCATGGCCCTGCAGCTACAGCCTCAGTTGCCTGGCCCTCCAGTTCCAGAGCCCCAAACCTGCTGGGTAAGGGCACCCAGGAAGGTGAGGGAGGCCAGGAGGGGATTCGCTGCCTACCCGAGCAGGGACCTGTTTCCATTGACCCCCATCTCTGAGGTGGCCAAGAGAGGAGGGGATCCTCTGCTTCTGGTGGAGCCTCCAGCTGCTGCCTCAGCCTCTGGCTGTGGCCCCACCAACCTCTCTCCCTCCCTGATGCTCCTGAACCTTCCCAGCTCCTCTGTCAGCTCTGCCCCCAAGCCGAGCAGACCCCTCACCCGGTCACCCCGCACACAGGGCTATCTCTGCTGCCTTTCACATCAGAGCAGTTTGAAATACCTTATATGAACAGACATGTATGGAATACTGTGGCCAGTGCAGGCATATGCTAACTGCCCAAAGCAAAACAGGTTTAAAGAAAATCAATACAGCAGGTAAGTCACTCAACAGCTTCAGTTTGTCAGAATACACCAAGGCAAGAAACACAAGTTACATGCATAAGACTCAGCTAATTTCTAGGTGGGGATATTAAGCAGCAAGACAGAAGGTGCCCTGATTTTTACCCAGTATAACAGATACAGATAACAATCAGCTATATATAAGGTTCCATATATATATGTCAAAAAAACCCTTCTTACATACTTGAGTGTTCTATTATTTTCCTAGATGAATGAGTTAATCATCACAAAGCATTACCTGTTGGTTAACTAACCTCACACACAACTAAAAAGTCTTCTAAACAGACATCAGTAAGAGCATCTAACCTGAGTTTTTGATGCAGACTCTGAAGCTGGGATCTCCTCTCCAGCTCACACCACACAGAATTTTATGAGCATGGGAAAAGTACATTGCAAAGAAAATTTCCTGTTCAAATTTTAGGCCAAATCATTTGGTAATATGGAAAAGAGCAGATCTCAAAGAAATCCCAACAACATGCAAGGAGGAGTCTCATGGTGGGACCTTGAGTGCAATGCACGCTATGGAGCCAAGAATTGACAGCCTAATACATGTTCTAAGAGACCAGTATTACATATTAGCAGTCTATGTGAAACACATACTGCAAAACACTACCATAAAGTCTAAACGACACAAGTATTTATTTTTTTTTTTATACAGAGAAAAAACCTAACCCTGTCTCTACCCCTCTGTTCTGATGTGTTTCTCTCCCCCTTCCTGGGCTCCTCTGACTCCCAAGGCAGAGATTTTCAGACCCCAGCAACAAGACCAGGGATGGCTGTGACAAGGCATAACCTTCTTGAGGTTTCTCCTAGGAGAAACTAGTTTTCACTCTCTATGGAAGGAATTTCCTCCTCCTCAGACCCATGCCTGATCAGGTTTATTTTCACACCTTCCCTCAGAAACCCTCCGCATCCTTCTGCGGGTATCCAGGACAGCATGACTGGCATTCACTGGCCACCTCCCACCTCTGGGAGACCCCAGGCTGGGGTTTGTCATACAGCAATGACAGTGGCTGTACTGCATAGCACCAGCTTATGCCCCAGGGGCCCTCGCCCCCCAGCAGCTGGGTGGCCAGCAACACCCATAGCAGGCCCAGGCCCTGCAAGCCCCAAACCATGCACCCCAAGGGCACTGGGGAGTCAGGGGGCTTCTGCTAGTGATGGCAAAAACAAAAACCCAAACCTCTTGCTGGGCTATATGTGCAGATCCCACACTTTGATCCTGTTTCTGAGAGGTACTAGAGCTTTCCTGAAACCTCAGTGGTGTTATAACTTATTAGCACTGTCCGCAGCCATTTTTCTGCAGGTTGTCACAGTCAGCACCTTTCCCAAACTGTGCATTAAAGCTTATTTCTTACTAAACCTTATGGCTAAAAAAATAAATAAATTTCTGGACTTACCATGTTTAGAGAAGCCTTGTGGAAAGATACAGGAAATGAAGTTTTCTCCTTTGAAAGAGACAGACCAGAAGTGAATTTGTATGAATGCAGCTATGTTAGGCACAGGGTATCCTGTCTTTTTTAACATTTCCAATATTCTCAAAACCTATTTAAGAGCTATTTCTTTTTTACACTTAAAGGTTCTAACACAAACGAAGGTACAAACTAACTAGTATCCTCCAAGTATTTTAAGATACCATCTTAATATTTGAGGACATTGAAATAAAACAAGTGTCACTGAATACAGTTTTTGATAAGCTCAGGGAGGCAAAGCTGCTTTTTGGTGGCAAGGTCAGGAAGAAAATGAATAGCTGACGGTTTTTCCCAATGCTCCCTGACCTGACAGTGAATGCAATACCCATTTACCTCAGGTAGCTTGTTGAAAATTCAGCTGTGACTTTGATGTTTGTTACAAGCCATATGAACAACCATCATTGCAAAGCTATTATAATTTAATATATACCCCTACAAAAAAGTTTTTAGAGGTGGTAAGAGAAGAATTTTAGGAGCTTCACAGACATGTTTTCAGAGGGCTGTGTAATGTAATTTGCAAAAATAGTCTAGACGGCTTCAGTAAAATTTTACAAGAAACAGTAACAGTGAATAACAGTGAATCTGTAACACAAGATGCATGACAGACACTAACTAAGATTTTTTAATTACCTTTTCCTGTACTTCTGTGTCGGATGTCCATAGCCAGGTGCTGGTATCGGTGGGCTGCAGGGGCGGCCCTTGTGAGGAGGGCCCGGGGCTGCCCCGTGCCGGACACAGTTGGTCCCAGCCGGCTCCAGGGGCCCCACCGCAGGGCACAGCTCAGCCCTTCGGTCACGGGACGGAGGGAGGGACGGAGGGAGGGAGGGAGCCTCGGGGAAAGCCTGGCTACGAAAAGGCAAAACGCTGCCCGGCAGCCGGGGCTGAGGGGAGCGGTGTGAGAAACGGCCCTGCGAGCCCCGGGGGGAGCGCGGGAGGAGGGCAGGAGGAGCTCCAGGCGCCCCAGCAGAGATGCCCCTGGAGAGGCCCCGGTGGGGCAGGTGTTTCCCTGCGGCCCGTGGGAACGCCCCAAGCTGGGGCAGGGGGAAGTGTGAGGAGGGAGGAGCGGCAGAGAGCGGCTGATGTGGGTGGACCAGGCCCCACATTCCCTTGCACTGCTTGGTGGGGAGGGTAGAGTAAAGGAGTGGGGAGTGAAGGAATGAAACTGAGCATGGGAAGAAAGGAGGCCAGGTGGAACAGTGGGAGTTTTTTGCCTTTGTTTCTCATTATCCAACTCTATTTCCATGGACAATAAATTATTTTTCCCTAAATTAAGTCTGTTTTGTTAGTGATGGTAGTTAATAACTGATGTCCCTGTCTTTATGTTGACATATGACCTTTTCCATCTTATTTTCTCCTCCTGTCCAGTTGAGGAGGAAGTGAGAGAGCAGGTGGGTGATATCTTGCTGATGGCCAGGGTGAACCCACCACAGCAGCAGAGCTGATTGCAGTGGTAGAGGGCAGCAATGTTTTTGAACACTAAAGAAAGTCCTGCAATTCATTCTCACAAACTGGGCTGCCAAAATAATCACAACACAAATTAAATCAAGGTCAATAATTTGAACCCCGACCTTTTTACCCCGGCTCTGATCTTGAGAAAAGTGTTAGGATTTGCAGCAATTCAAAGTTGATATATAACATAGCTCATTCAGGTAGTGAATAAGGAAGTATTACTGATGGCAATGAACTACTGAAACCTGAGTGTTTTCCAGGAGAGTGTTTCAATGGAATTTAACTACCATAACAGAAACAACTTTGATTTAATAAATCATTTACTAAGGTAAAAAAAAAGTAAAATTAATCAAAACAGCATCAACACAGCCTGAAGAAAGAGTAGGGTAACCTGGTGATCAAGCAAAGGGAATGGAAACCCTTTATCATCTGTGATGCTGTAACATGCAGAAAATCATCAGAGAAGTAGTTTTTCTTCTTTCTGAAAATAAAAATTAGAAGTAAAGCTATGCAGCAAATGAATAAAGATACAGTGCGGAAAGAAGAGTGGAGAATAGAAATCACCTTATATGACACAGTTGCATAGAGAAGTTAAAATTAATCTATTAAAAGATAACTTACCTCCTTCCTCAATAATAAAATAATGGAAAGCCTTTTAATTAATTTGGAATTTTAAAATTTTTTTTTTGTCCTAACTTCACACAAAACTTTATCAGATGCACATTTCCAAAGGAATTTTAAAAATTTCAATCAGTGAATTGAGTTAGTTGGTTAACTCCATCTACAGATTGTAAATGTTATATTTGGCTTGTGTTTCAATCACAGTTTCTCAATATCTGGAGTTCCATAATGAATCAATCAATTTAAAAAGTTTTAATTATCTCTCTATGAGGACAATACAGTAATCATAATTTTACTCACAGACTAAACAGTAATTTTATGCTATTACTTATGGTAAGTCCTTACTTAAGAAGAAGAGGGAGAAATATATATGTCTGTTCATTCATTTATAGCCCTCTTCCCTTTATGTGCCTTGCCTGTACTTTGACTAATGTATTTAAAGCATTTCATGTGTCAAATTAAAAAAAAAATTAATGTATTTTATATTAATATATAATATTAAAAATCGGTGAATTACATGACTCAGATTAATAGCATTTGTGTAAGAAAATTAGACACTGAATGTGCAGAAAGAAATTGATACTTTTTTGTTCTGAAAAACAAACAAAAACCCAACAACAAAATAACAGCAGCAGCCTGGAGTGTTGGATAGCTTACAAAGTCATTAGGAAACAAAGTCTATTCATTTTCAGCATGTTACTGCTTTGCAAAATGCAAGTGCCCTGCCACTGGTACCAAAGGGAAGATTTCAAAAAAGAACATAAATCCACTCTATTGGCAGTTGAAAAGTTGAAAAAGAAACATCACAAAGTTCATTGCTAGTGACTTGGGAAACAAATGATAATTTCAGAGAATTTGTAAACACTTGGAAGAGTAAATGAAAAGAGATTTTGAAAACAAGTTATATAAACTACATCTATTCCCCCTGATTTGATAATACTACAAGGAAGGAACTTAGTAAAATAATATATCTTGAAAAGAGGAAGAAAATGCTGACAGCAGCATGCATGAGGGTCTGTGAGGCACTTCTGTCTTTTAGTATCTCACATGCATGGAAGATAATTTAGTACAGAACATGTAGTTTATTGTCATAAAAACATGTTACATTTAGAAATACACCCAAATTAGAAACAAATCCAAATGAGTCTATAAACAGTCTCTATTTTGCAGTGGGCTATCTCTGATTTTTTAAGGGGTTGAAAGAAAAGTAGTGATTCAAAAATGTGTGTTTGAGCTGCTGAGAGATACTCCAGCACAGATACTTGGACCACTTTCTAGAGGAAGAAAGCTGATACTTGCCTCTGATCTTGAACAAGTCAAGTCATTATTTTCTTATATTAATTAATCACTTGCATGTATTTTATTTTTATCTTTAAATGTATATTAGGATAATTGATACAAAGCACGATGTATTTAAAATGCAAGAGAAAATGATGACAATATTAGAGTTCAAAATATGTATAGAATCAAATTGCAGTCTCTTTAAATCTCAGAAAAAAAAGATCAGAAATTATATCTGAATATCTTCTATTGCAAAATGCAAGCATATTACATTAAAACAAATGTACTAATAGATGTTAGAAAGTATGATCTACATAAAGCTTCTGAATAGAACTAGACAGACTAGTACTATTTTAAATTACCTAATCTTACCAGTCTCAGTGAAGACTTCTTGCAATTCTAGTCTTTGTTTTTTTCTTAGCACTTCTTCCCCCCTAAAAAAAAAAGTAAGATGAGAAAAAGGACTTTGTCTCCAGGAACCTTTAGAATTAATCCAGGAAAATAGTAATAAAAAATCTTTGTGGTAAGATAAAAACATTTACTTATTTATTTATATACTTAATTTATTTCCCTTTAGTAATTATAGTTGAACAAGTAATATACTTAGCATTTCTGATCTTTGACTTAGAGTGAAGAAACCAAAGACATGGTTCACAGTGGATATTTCCTACATATCTTTTGATTCTGCACTTGAGAACTAGTGACTTGCTGTTTTCAAACAGCTGCTGAGACCTAATGCTGTGAAGAAAGTCTCTGTTGAACTGCCTCCTTCTTTAAGCCTCCAGACGTGTCTAGTGCTAAAGAAGAAATACCATCTTCACCTTCCCAGTTCAGGGATGCCCTGCAATACACAGAGCTTACTGTTTATTCACTGAGTGACATCTGTATCCCTGCAGATGCAAGAAATAAGAATTGGTCTTTGGGCAAAGAGTTTTCAAGTGCAGGATGCTAACATACAGTTTGCTCACGTTGATAGAGCTGGGCTTGAAGCAATGAGAATCAGGCCCCTAGTTCAGAAAGGAAGTATATACTGATGTTTGTTAAAATTGTAGTTCTACATACTTTAGTACTGAAGCCTTTTTACTGCCTAGAGTTTGATTATACTGATTTCATAAATTTTAAAAAGTTTTACTATTGTTGCAATTTCATCCCATAATGTTTTGACAGATTCTGGCTTACTGGAGAGCATGACTTTCATTGTACTATTTAATCACATTGGACTTTGATGAACAGGAATAAAATATTTAGGTATGGTGCAGCTTACCATCAAAACTGGTCATTACAAAACTGCTAGGGAAGCTATTATTGGATGTTTTAAGTAACCATTTCAGAAAATACTTCAGCGCATAACAACATTGTAATGAAACTTTGCCAGCAGTATTTTGTAGCAACTGGGATTGTACATAGTCCTCTTGCAAATGCTCTTTGGGGAAAAAAAAAATTTAAAAAAAATGGCAGACTTTAGAGGGTAATTGCTGAATAATGGAGATCTGAGGTTGTTCCTTCACCATCAGCATCAAGGAACGATGGTACTTTTGACCACTTCCTCTACAAACTTACTCCAATGAATATATACAGGTGACATAGTGGATTATTACTTACCTTAAAGAAAAAAATAAAAATCATAGAATCATTAAGGTTGGAAACGACCTTCAAGATCATCAAGTCCAACCATCTACTAAACATTACCATGACTGCTAAGCCACATCCTGAAGTGCCACATCTAGCCGTTATTTTAACGCCTCCAGTGATAGTGACTCCACCACCTCCCTGGGCACCCTGTTTCAATGCCTCACAACTCAAGTACATTTTCTCCAGACCCTTTACCAGCTTCGTTGTCCTTCTCTGAACTTCCTCCAGCACCTCAATGTCTTTTTTATACTGTGGCACCCAAAAAAGTAAGACCTTTTCCTAAATAAAGGAGGGGGAAAAAAATTCTGTTCTGTTTTCTGATTTTTTTCATCTCATCTTTGTTTCTTTGCTAGAATACATAAATATTTATAAGCAAAATACACAAAAGAGATAAATTTCTTTCACTCTTGTCTCACATCAGAGTTTTGGCAGCATCCTCATCACAATATTCAGACATAGAAATCTCCTTAGTCTTCTGCTTTCTACTGTGTTCATTTTGGGTGGAAGAAGGAGACATTATATAATACTACGATTATCATCATGTTAAAACATAAAGCTGTTCAGTGTTTGAAACTTCATCTAGAAAGACAGTGACCCACTTGGATCTCCTGCCAAGAACAGGTCAAGCAAGTTTTTGTGAGCTATTGCACAATTTCACTGCAGTAGACACACTGCACATTTTAATAGTGAAGGGGTTTCTTGCAGTGTCATAAAAGGTTTTCCTTTAAGTGTCAGTGTCAAAGTCCTCAAACCTCTAATGTGCTACATAAGTTAAAAATGACACTACCAGTACACTTGAGAAAAAAACAAAAATATAAATAATTGATTTTAAAAAGAGTAAGATGCAAATAGATAAACCTTGAAGGAAGCAACTTTAGTTTCATTTCCCGCCCCCCCCAAATTGACTTCTGATGTTAGATTAAAATTTAGCAATCCGTATTCTTATTGGTGTTAGTGGTTTAAAAAAAAATTTTCAAGTTGAACAATGCCTCTGCAGTATACTCTGTAATGCTCTTTCCATGTATTTTATTTAAGGAAGCAGCTGAGGTACTGTGGTCAGGCTCTTGGCTTCTATCTACCTCTTGAAGGAATAAAGTTCCAAATCTGAGGCACAAAGTGAGGTTTATTAGGGTAAAGCACTTATTGAGTTAATAACAATTATAGCACTCTGCAAGTAGGGTTTGTTCTGCTTCTCTTCCAAATTTCAAGTTCCAAGGAAAGTACCCTTAAATGGCATCACAAGTAAGGGGAGATCACCAAGGCCCAGGCCAGCCGTTCCTCAGGAGCACCTGAATTGGACTCTGAGAGAGTGGTTTATATGCTCTTCTCAGGGCTTTCTCAATTTGCTGTTGCTGGGCAAGCTCAAGACTTGCTGCTGCCAGGCAAACTCAGGCCCAGCACACTGAGAGGCGAGAACCCCGACCGACTAATTGCCAGTCAGCATGGATTGTCTCCTCACATGAGACAAGCTCCCCAGTAGCGACAGGGCGAGGCAGAAGCTGATACCTGTTTAGGTATCTAACTGTAGAAATGTGTTTATAGGTGCTGGCCTAAGTGCCCATTCAGATCTGGAATTTCGTAAGAGGAAAAAGATAGTGATAGCTGGAGTTCTGATTTGGAAACACTCCTGCTGTTGTTCAAGATGATCAAAAGTTAACCAGCTGCATGAACTTCATTTGCATTTTTCCTGTTCTCAGTTTTGGATAGCAAACAAGGTTTTTTGTATTCTGTTACAAGGAAATTGCAAAGAAGCTTTCATGTTAAGCAGATAAGAAAGAATTAGAAGCAAACCAGTAGTAAGTCTATCTGACTTTATCAAAGGCCTAGCGCAAAGAAATGAAGGGATATCATTTGTGGTGCCTATCACACTTCACAAAGTGCCCTACTTACCTATTGACACTCAACTGAATGAATTTTAGGAACATTAGCAATTTTATTCCACTTCTCCAAAAAGAATAAGCAGGAAGCAACTTAATAATCTGCTGAGGAAAAGAAGCTTCAAGACTATTTTGCCTTTTCAAACAAAAAAGCAACTTAGAAAAATGTCATTGCGTTGTCAAAAAATATAAATATAAAAATCAAGTTACACCATAGTAAATAGAAGAAGCACAAGCACCACTGAATCCTTAAGATGCTTTAAATACACAGCTAACCTTTTTAAGGTTTTTGTGCATTTACAAAAATTGAAATGTGATTGATACTTGATTTTGCATGGAGCAATTAATTTTGTACAAAAGCAGTTTTAAATATGACTAAAGTCAGGTTCAAAAGAGATGACACTTGAGTAAGAAAATTATTCCTACACGATTTTCATCAAATAATTAAATCATGTTGGCAAGTGTTATGAGGGTCTTTGGTTATTTCAAAGCCTCAGGCTGCTAAACGTAATTTTTGAGAGCGTTAACAATTCACTGAACTAAGACTTGGGCCTTGTTTTTCTACTCATACATCTTATACATCTTGATCTATTACCAAGTCCTACTTCAAACATTATTTAAAGTGAGGAAACATTTCCACTGGGAATTGCTAAATTGACCACTACTAACAGGTACAAAAACCAGTGCAGGTTTCATTTAAATCAGCCTTATCCGATCTCATCAAAACTTCTACAGAAAAACACCTACAAACATCTTTAAAAGGTAACCACAAGGATTATTAATCACTACAACTAGGAAATGACAGTCATAAGGAAGAAGCCTTAAACAGAGTAGTGAAGACGTCTATCAGCAGCAACTTCTCCATAGAAAGCAACTCACCCTGCCTCCACATCTCAGGTAGTTGGACAAAACTGCCAGCAAAGCTCCTCCTAGCTGGATCTAGCTGACCCCTCTTTGAGCAGGAGTTTGGACTAGAGACCTCTGCAGGTCCCGTCCTACCTGAATTATTCTGTGATTCACAGCAGTACTATCAGTGCTCCAGTGGGAGTTCAGTTTCAAACACTCGTTCAGTCACACTGCTTTTCCTCAGGAAGCTTGAGGAAAATCAAAACCAGTTACTTCACAAAGACCTCCCTTCATTTGGGACCCTCAGAACAAATAGATTTTTTTCAGTTTACTTCTGTAGATATAGAAGATATGGTATGATTTCAGAGCCTTCTCCATTACCTATCCACAGCTAACCTCCCCTCACAGGCAGAGAAGTCCAGATTTGCCTGTGCCCCTGGGCAACAGCTTCCAGATGTAGCACAGAAAAATTATTTGTCTCGCAGACTCCAATAGAGTAGAGATTACATAGCTTAAGGGTGTAACAGAAGAAGCTGAGAGACAGTATTTGAAAGGGAATATTTTTCAAATTAATTGTCAAGGAGACAGGAAGATAATCAATAAAAATGCTAGAAACAGAAATTTTTAATTGATAAGCCATGATCAAGCTGTTGTAAACACATCAAACGCACTAAAACTGCAGAATATGTTTTTAAGCAATCTAAAACTGTAGAAGCAAAAATAACATCTTCACACCGCAACTGACGTTAAAATCTGCAGAATGATTGGCCGTTATTGTGCAACCTTAAGAAATGAAACTGGAGACATATAAAAGCTGTTGCACGATACAGCTGTAGCAATTCAGCAATACTGAATTTTCTCTGCAGAGTTAAAAAGTGCTTTCAGTTTCCAGAAATTTCTTGGCTGATGACAGTCAACAACTCACCAGTATGACAACATTCTCTGCTAATAGATGTTTATTATCCTTGATCTGGAGTTCCATCTGAACTGCATATTGCTCTTTTGATGCTATATTTGATAAGTGAGGTTTGATAATGGACCTTTCAGATGAAAGCTCTATACTGAAAAAGGAGAGTAAAAATGAATGAGAACATTCAATTGCTAGCAACAGGGATTAAATTCATGTGGAGAGTGACTAGATAACGCAATAAAATCTGCCCTTTAAGGGTTGTTTTGTTTTTCTCATTGACATGCTGGTTCTACCCCGTAATCTGCCAGTCCACTTCTGAAAACCTCCCAATAGCAGAAAACGGAATTTAAAAAATAGAGAAGATGATAATGCATCTTTTCCACCTGTTAAATGGAACTTTAATGCTCACTTGCAAATTTCAGGTAGTAGACTCTGTCAAAGCAATGCTTTATTTCTTCTCAGAGAATTCCTTCAGACTTAAAATTGACATTGACACCAAATATCACAAAGTGAGCTTGCTTGTGTAAAATCTAAACACACCATAACCCCCTTCTGAAAGCTCCTCAAAAACCTGGGTATTTTTGCTTTTGAAAGACAGTTTCTATTCACTCAGATGAGCTCTTTCAAATTATATTCCCTTCATTAAGGTCATGAATTACACCAGGTGGAGTATAGGCCCATGCATGCAGCACCTGAGTGAGAGTCCATGGACCCTGCATCGGCAGATTGCATGCTTCCATCTGACACAACTTACTTACAACCTTGAACAAGTGAATTACATACCAACAGAATTCACTGACCCAGAGCTTTGATGCCCACATAGCCAAACCTCAGCTTGGGTACTGTCCTGAGTTTGGTTATGTAAGGGCAAGGGGCGGGCCAGGGAGTACTCAAGGGTCTCTGGCATGGCGCCATGGGGTCAGTGCAGGTCTAGGCAGTTAGTATGGTTTATATCACTCTCCTTATATATTGTTTCATTACTATTATTGTTATTAATGTAGTTTCTTCTCCTCCTGTGTTGTTCTATTAAGTTCTGTTTATCTCAACTCACAGAGTTTTCCCTTTTTCTCCTTGTTTTCCTTCTCATCCCACTGGGAGGGGAGAGGTGTAAGCGAGTGGCCATGTGGTACTCAGCTCCTGGCTGTGCCTAAACCATGACAAGTATTGACCGTTCATACTCATCCCAGTCTTGGAAGTACTTGAGAAAAGACAGACCTTCTGCCCACAGTGAAGTTGGTCGGCCAAAACTCAAGAAATTAGAGGTCACCTTTGGAAAGTGTGGCCTTAGACTTACGGCTCCTTGGTTTCCAAAAACATGAAAAAGGACTGTAAGTATCCCTGTAAAAGGTTTTGAGTTCTGTAGCCCGGTAAATGTGATTTTTTTTCTATCAGCAGCAGAAATTCCCAGCCACTGCTCAGAGCTTTCTGGGGTCTGGACCTGGTCCAGGTGGCACTGGCCACCCCAGCTGCCTGGACTCAAGCCTCCCCAGAATGACCCAGGTCTCTGTAGTACCATTTGGTGAACACTGGTCCTGCTTCCCCGGTCACTTCAAAAAAGAAGTGGATTATCATACCAAATAAGACTCCAAGCTGTGGAGAAATAAGGTGGTGTACTGAGGTCATGATTTATTGGCAAGGACCTGTGGTGCTCTTCCACCTTTCCCCTCATGAGAGAGTGAAATGGCCAGCCTGAAAAAACAGAGGAACACTGCGAGGTTGAGCAGAACACCAACAGAGGAAAAAAACCCCAAACAGATATTAAAAGGGTGTGCTTGGCTTGGGGTGTTTCTGTAGGGGAATAGCTTTAACTGTGTAATACTAATATATAAATATTATATTTAGTATTATTTATATCTAATAAATATAGAATAATATAATATAACAATAAATGAT
>WTSP01019160.1:0-78408 GCA_025331215.1 Actenoides lindsayi | reverse complement strand
GACGCATATGGGCTGGAATCCCTCGTTGGTCAGTTTGGGGTCACCTGTCCTGTCCGCTCCTCCCTGCAGGTACGGTCTTTTATTTTCTGCACCCCCCAATGTGGTGCACAAGATCCAGCAGTGGCCTTGGTCTGCACACCCATCCTTGGTACTAACTCTAAACATGGGGTGTTATCACTGCTAGAAGCAGACACTGCCTGCAAAAACAGGCTGCTACCTTCAGACAGTGCAGTTAGTTAGAAGAACAGAGCCAAAAAGTAAAATCACCGAACAGAATTAGTCCTGTTCTCACTCAAACCAGGACAATGGGCTAACCTTGGCAGTTACCAGAAAGCAAGATCTAGTTCGCTAAGAGATTGAGTGAGAAGCTCTCAGGCTCTAAAAGCATTTTATTCGCCTCAGTTTCTTAGTCAGCACAGGATGGAGGGTCCAATGTGACTCCTCATTACCATGTGGGTGTTGGGTTATGTCATTAAAAGTGTACTCCCTGTAAACACAAAGATGCAGGGAGAACAAAGGCAGGCAGAGAAACCTCAGTAACCTGATGAGGGAAAACAGAGCACTCAACACTGGCTGCTCCTAAGGGCATCAGAGAAGACTGATGAGACCTGTTACCTGGTGTGAAGCCTATCAAGGTAAGTCGACCAAGAAACTGTCTCCCTGATGCAAAACTAAAGGTGTTTTTTGCCTATGGTATAGGACACATTAGGGGGTGTGATGGGACCAGCGTTTTGGGAACATGCAAGACAATACACGATGTTTAGGGCAAAGACCAAGGGAAGGTTTGAGGTGAATTGAGGAGTTAAAAACATGGGAAAACAAAAGGAAAAGGAGAAGAAAGGGGCTGGCCAAGTGACCCCTGTGTTTGAACACCACAGCCTATTCTATATGCCAATTAAATCCTGTTTCTATCTATCTCACATACGGGGGCACTGTCAATTCTGAGGGGGTCTATGTGAATACTAGCAAACTTCAAACCAGGTTAGCCAGCAAACAAGAGATCTGAGTATCTGTAGCTGAGCAGGACACAGACCTCAGGTCAACAATACACTCGGGTTCACTTCATCCTCACATGAACTGCCTTCACATCACCAGGGTGGATTTCTGCTTTGGTACCTGGAAGCAAGATGTGATCCCAGCTGTGTGGCAGACTTTGTGCAGCCTTGAGCAAGTCTCTCTTGCCAAGCCATGCTTTGACAATGAAACTACAGGCCATCCTACTCCATGAAGATACAGCAAGGATAAATAAATAATTTCAATTTGCTCAAAATAAGACTGGATTATGAATGGCTACCAGTAATGCAGGGTACCAGCTGATGATGAGAACAAACAAGGAATATACTCTGAAAAAAAAAAGATTATTTTCTTACTTCTATTAGCTTCATAGTAAATTATGCTGGAGTAATGAAGAGCTGTGTTTGGCCTGTGGTCTTGGCAGGATCCATTATGAGAAAGCCACTTGATTGTAGCTTTGTGCACTACGGCTAAGAGTTAGGAAGGGAAATTTTCTTCAGAGCCAAGTTTGTCAGAGAAGGCTTATTTATATCAGCACAATTGCTACTAGCCAAAGTTTCTGGTGCTTCCTTCACAACTCTAAAAGATGTGTGATTTTGCTGCTGGATTTTAATTTCCAAATGCAGCTTCACCTTCTGCTCTATATTGAAATGAAAGCATCAATCCTTTAATTTACGAACAACCCAACCTCCTGCCATCAAACAGTGTTTAATAAAACTGCACATGACAGCAATGCCCACGTGGCTTATGTAGTTGCACCCTTCCAGAGGAAGGCTGCAGGTGGCTTCAGGGAAGCTAAAGTAGGGACAGATGTAATGGAAGCACTAAGTGGGTCAGGGATGCCCTGCGTGAGTCTTGTCTCGCATGGGTGCCAAATTCAGTGTACGAGATACACAGTCTTTGTCTGCATCCACATCATAGCTGTGTTTTGTCCTGCTTAGAAATTCCGTCGTGGCAAACCTGTGGTAAACCAGGCGCTCTTCCAGCAAACTGGGTGCCAAAGTTTGGGTGTGTGATGTTGGCAGAAGAATAGGTGTGAGGATAGCAGGCTTTGGCATAGCGTTCTCTCTCCACAGTACTACGCTGCCAAGGGGCAGGCACTTAATCTTTGTAATGCAGACTTGCCACCAGGATTGTGGAATTGAACCCCTTTCTGGTTACATATTCTTTTGAGTTGCCCATACGAAAGGTAATCAATAACTTAAAGGGTTTCATAAATAAAATTAGAATTATCCAGATGTTTATTGAAACTAATCTCTGCCAATTGTTAACCTAGAGTGCTCTTTTTATGTTATTGTAGACAACGGAGTGTCTTCAACTTATATTGACAGATCCACCAGTACTTACTGTGGGGGCAAAGGATTGTTCCTAAGTACATTCCACAGGATCTGCATCTCCAAGAGCACCTGACCTTTCTGGGAGGTTCCACTGCTCAGCTTATTGTAAACTGAAGCTCAGATTTTTCTTTTCTCCTTTCTAACCAGCTCAGTATACAACTCATATTTAATTTCACAATCATTCTTAGAAGCCAGAAGTTTATTTTTTTCAGGGAGTTCACACTGGTTTGAGGCAAAAGAGCAAAATGCAATAAAGTCTCTAGATGCAATCTAAATTTTCTGGCTTCAATTTGGAAATAGTGCTCTGAAAAAAAATTAATTCTAGTCATTTATACGTGTCATGCCCAGTGACAGGATTAATGATGATGAAAAGTCAGGACTGTGTTAATTAAGGGTAAAAATTTGTAATAATATATTGCAATATTTTGTATATGACTGGACTGCCACTTAGCAAGCCAAGGAGTTTGGAGCCGTGCATAGTAACAGCTTTTTGATGGATCCAAAGTAATTATAATCCAATTTTTAATAAATTGCAGCAAAGTTATAAATGTAGATCCAAATACATTTATAAATTTGTCATCATCATTAACATCTATCAAGTTAAACAGGTATATTAGCATATCAACCTATATCCATCTATCCATCCCCATTATGGCTTTGCAGTGTTCTGATCTTTGGCTCTGCATCAAGCTTGAAGCTCTCCTGACTCTTGCAACATTATTCCAGTTTTCAAAGAAGGAGTCATAATGGGCAGTTCGATTCCCTCATATCACTCAGATGCTTCTCTCATAACATCTTAATATGTAAAGAATGATTAAGTCCATGCACTGATGTGATCCTCATCACTATGACAGTTGAAAACATAAGCATCAAATCAAAAGTAAGGAGCAGTTCTTTGATATGTGCAATTTCATTGGCAGCCTTCTCCAAAAAGCAAAATGAACTACAATGGAGCTTGAAGAGCAAGAGAGACAAACTTCCCCCATCCCCTGCATACTGTGGCTCTAGAGCCTGCAGTGACAGGAAGCACCTGGTCAAACTAATGCACCTTTCTTTGAGCTCCAGAAGTGCCAGGATTGGATTCAGGCATCTGTTCAGCCATCATGGGCTGCCCCTGTGCTCCTAAGAGCTCACTCCTGAGGCACATGAACGGTTGATACTAGGACTAGGCCCTGCAGATTTGAGCTACTCTCTATTTTGTGTGCAAAACGGGTTTTAATGAGCATCAAGAAAGAATATGTTATGATGGAGCCAATCTGGGATGATCTGCTGGTACAAATTAAACTAGCTTAAGTGTTGAATCCTCTTCCTCCCCTTCTGCCAGGCTGTGGGCTCAGCGGGTTGGAAAATGCACAGAAACTCCCTGCTCTACAATAGCCACTGGCTTTTCTGTCCAAGTGCCATGGAAAGGGAAGGCCTTGAAGCTCTGATCCATTCATTTACCTCCTTTTCTTCGCCCAACCTGCAAAGGGCCCCCTGCTGTGCAGCTCCCATTTGGCCTGAGCTGCAGCTGTAATGGCATTCTCTGTTTGGGACTTGGAAACCAGAGATGGAAAAGGCTTTGCAAGGTCCATTTGTCCATATCCAGGGCAACATGAGACTGTTCTTCCTTCCACAGTATATCTTTATGTCCCTTGCCTAGGTCCCTCATGATGACCTGCAGTGGAGGGGTTGTGATGCTGTGCTCCAGGAGACTATGCCACACTCTGAGAGGGTGTTTAGACCTTTGTCCACACTTTCTGGCTCATCACTGCTTGACTTCCTCCATTTACCTCCTACCCTTTGTTTGTGATTCTAGGACTGGAGGGAAGCAAGGGGCAAAAATTCTTCTCTGCCTCTTTTTTTGTACCGCAGGCATAACCTAGGGCTTCACAATTTCAGTCCTGTCCTGCCCTTCCTCAGCACAAACAGCACCAGTGGTGGTGCCTGATTGCTCTGCTGTTAACATAATGGGATGCACTGGGTTTTGAGCCCTCCCCTACTGCCAAAGCCATGGTAGGAGGCTGTAATGCCACGGCAGTAGCAGCTTGTCCTAGGGCATAGCCTGACAGAAGGGCGAGGAGCTCAGCTCACTGCTCTGCCCACTATGATGGCAGCTTGTATTACTAGGTGACAACTATGTTTTCCCTGATAACACAAAAGGTGAAGAATACCACCCCTGAGTTGTATCACTCAAGTGGCACAAATCTGATTTTCTTTCTCCCCATTTTACTCAGCTATGTTGAATTTCAGCTGGAGCATTTTCAGAGCAGTTTCCCCACTCCCAGTCCCCCGTAACCTATGTGGTAGCCCCAGTCTGCCTAGACAATTCTACATCTCCCCATCCCTTGCTCAATTCAAGAAAATTTCCAATTCCAGCTACTTTGATACAAAGGACAAAGTTTGAAATCAGAAATGCTAGTGAAAAGGTTTGGTGCCTGTTTTACCTTTTAATCCTACTCCATGGAGAACCAGGGTGCTACATGGGCAGACTCAATTACAAAATAAAAGCACTTTCCTCAAAATTGCATCCTTTCCATTTTACATATTTATAAATGCACATATAAATTAGGCAGTTCTACAGTTACAGTTCTCTAGCTGCAAAGCCAGGCAGAGTTCTTGTTTGCAAGCTCCTCACCCCCCAACCCTCACCCACTGAGGTCACAGTTTTATTATACTTGACCTTCTAAGTACTTGTGCTTTCCAGAGGGACTCATTAGAAATCCATTGCATTTGCAGGGTTGGTTTGTTGTTTTGTTTGTTTTGTTTTTTTTAATTCAGAAAGTAATCTTGTTTCTTTGATGTGGGTTTTATTCATTACCTAACATGTCAATATTTTCAGCTAATGATTTCAAAATAAGTAATCATAGACAGCATGTCGAGCAGGAAGATGATTACACTGTCTCCAGTTCTTCCGATCACCTCCTGGACAATTAGCATATCAATACTTTCCATTAATGTAATGGGCAGTGTGTGAAATTTCCAGACCGCTTCCAGAATCTAAAGTAGATGAAAACAAGCAAACAGAGAGGATTATTTGGCAGTAAAGTAAATAATCAATAAAAGAATGCCCACATCAATATATATCCCCTAGCAGGACCACAGCACTTTAGCTCCATCTGTGTCCCTTAAAGAATTTCTAACATAAATACATAAATAACAGAAGTCAAATTAGTATGTCTTGATGATGAAAATTTGCTGTAATTTCTAAGAAAATGCCATAAAACTACACTGTGCATGTAAATCCCCAGCTAAAGTAAAATGTTACACCACCTATAGTGTGTATGCCACCTGAATGTCCAAGATTTTAACTCACGCCTCCGGTTTAGCACCTATTTTAAAAGTAGAGTACCTCTCTTTTGCTCCAGATCATTAACAAAACCCATCATGAAAGCCTCCTTTTATGTGCATATGTCAAAATTATTTTTTTTATATATCTTCACAAAATACTTGGTGCTGTCTCACACTGATGCCTTTGTATACGGGGTAAAGGAAATGTAACAAGAAGCAGGCAAGTCATTAAAAATACAAAGTGGGAGGGAATAGTGTAGCCAGGATCCTAAAGCCTTCACAGGAAAATAAGACCTAAGCTATAACTGAATTTTCTGAGTACTAGATCTTAATTCTTTTGGAATTGAACCCTCAGGTGCTTAATCAGACACCTTTAAAACTGTTCTTGACCACAAAATGACTTTGTGATTAGGCAAGAGGTGAAGAAAGGAACCCATCTTATCTCTTCTAAGCTCTCCTGAAATGCAAGGCAACAAGATGTCAGGAGAAGATAATCTATATAGTGTTTGCAGTTCCTAACTGGAACCTGCCTTGTATTTGAAAAACTGTGAATTAAATCATTTTGTGTTTGCTAACAAGGGTAAATTGAATATTTGCTTACATTAAAATGTTTGCTTAAAATGTTGTATTTTTAAATGGTAATCTGGGATTTGGATTTTGTCCAAAGTTCAGTCTTTTCAATGACTAATATCCGTCAAGCTGTTCAAGGATAAAGTCCTCCTTGAAAGCACTTCTAGGATTCATCTGACTTTTAAAACGTCTGCTTCAGGATGAGCTACATGCCCAGAAATGCCTATTTCTCTCCATCAAATGTGAAAGAAGCCCACAATGTCTGGCCCCAGTGAAAATAACTGCACTGGAAATGTCTGGAGCTAAGAGGAGACAAACCCACACACACCCACACCACCCCCCCCGTGTGACAGCTCATTCATTTACAGCCAGACATCAGA
This sequence comes from Actenoides lindsayi, assembly GCA_025331215.1. Lineage (NCBI taxonomy): Eukaryota > Metazoa > Chordata > Aves > Coraciiformes > Alcedinidae > Actenoides > Actenoides lindsayi. The sequence continues at coordinate 71,837 of WTSP01019160.1, read as the reverse complement.
CTGTCTGGGCCTGAAGTGAAGCATATCCTCCTCACAGATCCAGAGCCAGCACCCAGCTGTAGCCCTCCTGGGTCAAGACAGGGTGCTCAAACTGCAGGCTCAGATGACCCCTCTCTCCCTTGAGGAGCAAGCATTGGTAGCAAGTACAGTGAGAAGTGTGCACCCTGTGAAGCACAAGAGGCTCAGGAGAAATTTATGACCCACACAAGACCTTGTCCAGCTTTCCTAGTTTTCAGACGTGTGAAGAACTCGCTGGTTATTGCAAGGCCCTCTTAATGACATGCTGGTTTGTGTGCACGGGGAAAAAGGGAAAATGCCAGTGCTTGCATTGGTAGTGCTGTGGCTCTGGCAGCCCTGATTTGAGGAAAGCGCATCTCCTATTCCCTTGCCACAACTTCTGAATGTTTTGAGGCTTCCTTACTCAGAAATGTGCTGGTTAAACCACATTTAATATATAAGGTTTACAAACACAAGCTTGTGTGACCAGAGGTCTGATGCAGGAGCCAGAAATACTACATCTCTTTTCTAGTGCCTAATAGAGGAAGAGGAGCAACAGCATAATGAATCTCACCCACCAGCAAAGTCGTCTCACCTAGATTGCACACAGTATAGACATAGTATGGATTTAGATAAGGGATATGCTTCACATATCTTTTTAGTATTTGCTGTTTGTTTGTTTGTGATCAACTCAGGGAGTTGGAAGGGAATAAGACCCCAAGTTGTAACACAGAGTTGTTCTTATTTTACACAAGAGAGTAATGTCATATTGAAACACTCATTCTGATGACTTCCCTGGTCTGCAGGGAGTGTTCAGCAAAAGCTTTCTGCTACGTCTGGATCAACATAACTGGGATTGTTGGTCCCACATGAATTGAGCCAGGAAGTACTGCAGTACAGAGATGGTCCAGATAGGAAAGCAAATGTCACTGACAGGCAAGATCTAATTTCAGTGTTAGGCTAACGATGTGACTGATGCTGAGCCAGTAGGAAATTATTATGGCCAAGATTAGATTACGCACGCGATGTCAGAAGAGCCCTTCTCCACCCCTGCATGCATCCCTACCCTTCCCTACCATGCTCCAGAGAGCAGACAACCCCTTGCTGCTCTTCCATCACTCTTTTGTTAATACAGGTAGGTTAGAAAGCTGTATAATCAATTACAAGCTCCATAATAATGTTCTATAAGCCACCTTCCTTCACCCTTTCCTGAAATCTCATTAAAGAATAATAAAAAAAAAAAAAAAACCAAGAAAATAAAGAAAACCTATCTGTATGGAAATCCAAAGTGACCTCTCTTACACGTGGATTGGTATTTGTTTCACCTGCCAGAAGCACAAAGGGCTTTTCAGGTTCAGAGACTGCTGAGAACATCAGCAGGGCCAAGTGCAAAATGAATGTCTGTGCCAGAAACGAGAATGGGAGTTTGAACCCAAGCAGATACAGATGTACCTGAAACTCTCCAGTCAGCAGACCCCTCTGGCTCTGCATCAGCTGGTGCATCTCGCTCAGCAAACAACTCTCCTTCCCTTTCCCTGTCCAACAAAAGGAGCAGGTTTGATTTATAGTAAGACAAGTATAGTATCCAAGTATAGGATACAAGACAGCTTATGTTTGTGATGTGTTCTTTCCTGTCTCACTCACTAGGAGAAAAGCTGTCTTTGCTCATATTTCAGCTGGAGTTAACATAGCACTGTGCAAAGCCACACAGCTACGTATGGTGGGACACTAAGATGAAACTCATAGAACCATAGAACGTTTTGGGTTGGAAGGGACCCAAAAGATCATCCACCCTGCCATAAGTGGGGGCACCTCCCACCAGACCAGGTTGCTCAAAGCCCCAGATAACCTAGTCTTGAACATTTCCAGTGATGGAGCATCCACAGATTCCCTGGGCAATCTGTTCCTGTGCCTCAGCACCCTCAGAGTGAAGAACTTCTTCCTACCTTCTCATGTAAACCTACCCTCTTTCATTTTTAAGCCATTATCCCTTACCTTATCATGACAAGCCCTTGTAAAAAGTCCCTCCCCAGCTTTCTTGCAGGCCCCCTTCAGATACTGAAAGGCTTCAATGAGGTCGCCCCAGAGCCTTCTCTTTGCCAGGATGAACAACCCCAACTCTCTCAGTCTGTCCTTGTAAGAGAGGTGTTCCACCTCACTGATCATCTTCATGGCCCTCCTCTGGACCCGCTCCAACAAGTCCATGTCCTTCTTGTGTCAGGGACTCCAGAGCTGGATGCAGTACTCCAGGTGGGGTCTCATAAGAGCGGAGCAGAGGTGGAGAATCACCTCCTTCAACCTGCTGGTCACACTTCTTTTGATGCAGCCACATGTTAGACAAGGGGATGGCAAAGTATCACATTGACTATTCAGCTGACTTCAAAAGATAACATAGCGTCCTCGTGGATGTAGGGAACCACCACAGAATCACTACTAGAGAAGCTATTGTAGGCTTACAAACAAACCTCAGCACAAGCTAAGTCTAGATGAAAGGTACCAGTTTAACGATAGGAAGAATCACAGAATCATTTAGGTTGGAAAAGGTATTTAAAATCATCAAGTCTAACCATTAACCCAGCACTGCCAAATCCACGACCAAACCATGTCCCTCAGCACCACTTCTACACGTCTTTTAAATCCCTCCAGGGATGGGGACTCCATCATTTCCCCGGGCAGACTGTTCCAGTGTGTGTAGAAGATACAGAAGAAAGCAGCAGTGATCTGCTTCTTTGCACGTGGCTGCACAACAACAACAGGGCTTGTGCAGAAAGTGAGGTACCTGCAGGATGGAAAGTTTAGGTTTCCCCACTCAGCAGAATGGATTCAGATCCTTGAGAACCACCCTGCTAAAACTCAGGTGGGTCTGAATTAGCTCTGGTGACCCAAGTGTCTCACAGGTGTGAGTCAGAGTTGAATCAAAAGATAGTTTTCACTGGCTTGGAATGTCATATGAAACCAGTGCAAATTTGGATCTGGAAACAAAACGTCCCCAAAGTCCAATGGGTTAATTTTTTAGAAGCTGGTGCTAATGACCATGAAATAGCTTTGTTACTATTTGTATTACACTTACAGTTTTGTGTGAAACATTGCACAAATACTTATCATGGCCTTGTCCTGCCCTTCCGTGGGCACTGGGTTGATTGATTTGGGTTATTTGGTAACAGCCGAGTGTTTATTTATTCAGTGTATTGTTAGAAGCCTCTTAAGGTTGACTAGAGCACTGTATAGGCATTCCTTTGGGTTAGCTTGTAAAATTTTAGTGATATAAACAAGGAGTTCTTCCCTGAGCTTGCAGACGTTAGCAGAACTCAGGCCTTAATGGAGCTGTTTGAAATGCTGATGGCTGGACTTGCTGGGATGGCATGAAAATGGGATTTATTAACCCTCTTTACAAAGCTTTATTTTTGAGTTAATCAATTCTTCCCAAGCTTCACCTTATTAATGGCTAAATTGTGACTAGCACTGGGATGTAGCAAGTCAGACTAAGATGGCCTGAAGCCAACTGAGCGGTGTCATTTAAAAGACAGCTCTCTGTCCTCCAGTTTCTCCACGAGACAAAAGCTCCAGCTTAGGAACACATTTGAGTATAAGTTTTTGTCCTATACAGTCCATCAAGATTGTATACCACAGAAAATGGATGAGTAAAGAAAAATGCAATCAGGAGAATTCTACAGTAAGCAGAGTTGAAAAGGCTAAAAGAGCAAAACAAGTTGTATTTTTTTCAAGAGTGAGAGGGATCCTAGAAATAGCATTAGTCTATCATCACAAATTTCCTGTCTTCATCATTAAGGCAGGAGAATACAATTCTTTTTCTGTTCTGTACAGAGGAAGGAGTTAATTAATTGATACCACATCAGGTCTGTTAAGACACTTTAAAGCAAATGGTAAGCAAATAGGAACCCAAGCAACAGGAATGCTAAGAAGCAGCTGTTAGCATCAGGCAGTCTAAAATCACCAGGTCAAGACAACTTCTGTCCGGCACGTCATTACAGACTTACCTTGCACCAATCCTGTACCAAATAAAAGATAAAGATTAAGCCAATGCTTAGGGTCTGTCCTGTTGCTCTGAAGCAGGCGCTAGAGTTTCCAAATATTCTGTACCACAGATGTAAGGCCTAAATGCAAAGACTTGCCAAAGGCACTTAAGTGCTTCCAAGAAATCCTTCCAGGAGAGGGATACTCTCAAAAGATTGCAACACTACATTAACAAAATTCTTTCCTGCAGCATGTAGGATTGGACAAACTTCTACAATGATACTGCTTTTTGCCCTTAACTCTTACCTCCTCCACCTCCCTTTTGGTAGCAACATCAGGGAATCCTTCATGGCATCTCTGATTCATATTTAATAGTCTGTCTTCATGAGTGTCATCGTAGGGAATCAATAGGGACTATCCCTCCAGGAAACATCAGAGAAATTCAAAAGCAGGCACCTGGAAAAAAACAAGAAGGCTATTAAAAATAGAGAACACATCTTTGAATTTAACCTGTGTCTGGAAGAGTGAATGGGGACTTACACTAGGAATGGGAAAATAATTTCACACTGTAGGACTATCCCAGAAAGTCTTTGCCTTGGCAGAGTACTGTTGTGCTGGCATCCATTCCCAGCGTGAGTTGTATTAGCTGACCAAGAGGATATCCTATTCTGTTCATTTTCCCTTTTGTGAGCCAACAGCTAATTCCAGCAGTTCTCTGTGATCATTTCCCCTCTGTTTTTCACCTGTTTGGATGATAGTTTCTCAATGTGCTAGTCCTATGCTCAGCCCAAGGAAGACCTCATCCATGACTGTGACCTCTGTACAACGCTGCTATAACAAATGTGTTTGCAAGTGCGGTGCAGCATCTGACTATTTGCCTTAGGTGATGAGACATCCTTGCTGCTTTTGGGGAGGCTGCCTTCTTGCTGCAGCCAGATGATGTTCAGTGTGAGGTAGGCCAAAGCCTATAAACATGGTCTACCATGGGGAATCATAGAATCATTGCATGGTTGGGGTTGGAAGGGACCCCAAAGATCATCTAGTTCTACATCTGACATGGTCAGGGGCACCTCCACTGGAATGGGTTTGTTCAAAACCCCATCCAATCTAGTCTTGAGCACATCCAGTGATGGAGCAACATATCCAGTGATGTAGCAAAAGAAGGAAAGGATTACCAGGCATAGTCTCTGGGAAACCTCCAGGCTCCAGTTTGGCTAGCCTGGGCTAAGTACCTGCCTCTCGTACCCATTCAAGGCTTTCTCTCCTGCAGCTGGATAACCAAAGGGTCTCCAACAGAAAAAAAATGGGCTGGTGCCTGGTGGTAGCTTGACAGGTCTTCATGTCACACTGGGGGGCCATCAGATCAGATGTTTTTCCTGCTTTGACCTGGACTAGAGGCTCCATCCCAGCCTTCCAGGCCACCCCATCCACGCTGCGGTTGGCAGTGCCGAGCAGCCTGGCACATCTTCACTGGATGCAGTACTGTGCTTTTTACATTATACATTAAAAACACCATAATGTGGGGTGGTTGTTTCCAAACTAAACAGCCTCGTGGACCACTGCCTGCCCCCGCACCACCAGCGCCCACTAATAACATGTCATGGGAGCAGTGAAGCACTCATCCATGCCTAGGCTGTCTGAGGCTTCATCTTCCAGGTGGCATACCCTGGGGAGAGGGGAAGGGTGGATGGAGGGGAAGCGGCAACAAGGGTGTCCCCCCAGGTCTTGCTGGGCCCCATGACAGCATCACCTCAGGCAGTGGGCAGGGAGGAGAAGCCAGCAGCAGGCACCAGACCCGCCTGCACTTTGTGTCACAGGACTTAATATACCCTTCTCCACTTGATGTGTCTACATACAGAGCACTGCTGGTTCTGCTGCAGCAGGCATTATATTATTATAAGCATTTATCTAAGGCACCCAGTTCCTAGACGCTGTAATTAGAGAGCAGTTAAGGTCAGACAAGTGATTAGTTAACAGTATTTCTCTGACTCGGCTTACGTGCCTTGTTCATCTTCATTCAAAACCATTTAGTTTGCTGACAATCGTATAATTTTCTGCTAGGTAATCCTGAACATGTGCTTGGCCATGAAATCTTTCCAAAATAACCAGAAGCTGAAGAGTGAGTTACTGTCTTCCAGGAGAATGGTTTTTTTCCCCCTCCATGCCACCATTTCAGTCCTCTCTCATGTCATCCTGTGCCTGCACACACATTCAACCTTTTGCAGAGCTGCTAAAGCTCTACTAGTTAATCTAGTCAATGAGAGTAACTTCTATCGACCTGTGGATTTCAGGCAGTTTTATTCTGCCTGTGTTTTGCTTTGAGTCACAGATGTGTGTTTCTTTGACAAACCTCATTCTTGAGCAGGAATTCGGGATCCTTTTGCATGGACCGAAACGTGCAAAGTTATACATGAGAAGACAGGGAGATAGTGATCTGGATTGCCCGAGCCCAGCCTCCTGCACAGGCATCAGTCATTTTCAATGTCAGACTGGGGATTTTACATTTGTTTTGACTGCATTAGGGGAACAAGGTCTCTTTATCCTAGTGCTCTACTAGTAAAAATAAATGCCCATAGCAGGAAGGAAAAATATTTTCCTTGATTTCATATCCCATCCAAGGTAATTATTTTCTTTTCATCTTAATGCTTTTGCTTCTTTGTATCTTCTTCCATTTTTTCTATTAGCCTTTTCCAGTAAACAATAGAGGGCTTGCAAGGTTAGCAGAGATTTATTTTTTTTTCCACTTTATAAAGGGCACATCAGCACATTAATTTACCAGACGTGTACATATCTGTAGCTGCTCAGGACACCATGCCAACAGCACCAGCAGCAGCCAACCCTGTGTGCTCCCTAGCAAAGACATTGCTCTCGGGTGCCCAGGGGAAACGCTCCAAAACACGAGAATTGTAACAGTCTTTCTGGCCTTAAAATACACAAAGCTTCAAGTAAGGGAAGTGATCTTTTTACAGCAGAAAGGTTATCATCACCTAATGCAGCTCATGCCGTTAGAAAGCAACCTAACATAGAGTACGTGGTTTATTACGTGACTAATACTTCCACTTCAAACACATCTGGCCAAAAACTACCCCACCCATAAAATGCTAAACCATAGTTAAAATACCAAATACTTCTCCTCTCTCTCATTGCACTGTCTTGCTTTTCTCTCGTGTGGTAAACGTGCTGGTTGCATGAGGTGTGTACCAAAGGCACCTTTGCTCTGCGGGGGTAGTTCTAGGGGACCAGCCAGTGCCCTGCAGAGATCTACAGGGAGCCACCACAGAAAAGTCATTGCATCCTCACCGAGCTAGACCCGTTTGGAGAGGACAGTCGTCCCGCCAGCCAGAGGAAAGCGATCGTAACAGCTAAATTATGGGACTTCAAAGCTTTCAATGCGTTGTAAATCCTGAGCACCGCAGCTGCTGGGTATTGTCCTGGTGAGCAAAATTGATCAGTCTCATCTAATCATGTCACACTTCATTTGTGCCACAAGTGTGAGGAAGCTGGTCAAAACAAGGTTAACGGGCTACAGTGCCTCACGGGCCAATAATCAGATTAAGCAGGCAGTTGCCCAGTTACTGGCCATGATCGTATTCATCCTACAATATTGTTTTTAACTATTTGTGACTGGTTGCCAATCTGGTATTAGAGGCAAGAAGGACAAGGCTAAGGACCCAGGGGAAATTAATTGTTGCTAGAGATTAAATGGGGTTCCTGCAAGGTACAAAATAAAAACTGACAAGAAAGATATAGAGGTATTTGCACTTCCAAATACCGTGAAAATGCAATTTTTTAATATTGTGAGGGGCCATTAGTATGGGCACAATAATTTTTAAACTCTCTTTATACACATGTGTATTTACCTCAGCAGAAATCCATTAAGTAATCTATTAAAAATAAAACTGGGAAAAATGAGTGGGGCCTTCTCCTAGTATTTTATAGGTCATAATAAAACAGGACCTTTCCTTCAACACTTTCTTGATTATTCAACTTGAAATGCATTTTTCACAGCTCTCAGATTTCATTGCTTCATCACCAGCTCAGTGGGGACAGAGCATAAACTGTATGGGGACAGAGAATAAACTGTCTGGTCTCAGCGCTGCTCCAGGTCAGGTTACAAGTCTGTGGGGTCCTGCAGACTGAGGACACAAAGAGAGTGATGTCACTTGAAAAGAGAGACAGGTCAGTGCGTGCTAATGTCCCCGGCTGCCTGGCATCAGCCTAACTGCTGGGACTTGATGTAGAGATGCTATCTGGAATGAGATTAAAAAACCTCAGTGCTTTAAAACCCCTGTGACAAATAAAGACACAAACTCTCCTCCTCACCCTTCCTTCAGTTTTTAGGAGGAGAGCCTGTGAGGGGTTGCAGGGCTTTGCAGAAGGCAGTGGGTTGAGCGTGGCAGAAGGGACCCGATGCAGAGGTGCCCCTCTCACTACCAGCCCCCTGGCAGCTGTCAGAGCAGCCTCCAGGCTCCTCCTTTGCTATTCCTCAGGTTGATGAAACAGAGAGGAGTGAGAATCAGAGCCAGCCACTCATCCTACGCCGTGAAGTACTTCCCTTATGCCAAAACATTAATTTAAAGCAGAGCAAAAATGGTCTCAAGTTTACACAGAAATATAGAATTAATGAAAAGGTGTCCGATAATTAAATTGTTTTATTATTTTGGGAGCCTGACCTTTTCTACACTGAGATTCATGTTCTCTGGCTTGGCATGCGTTCCTGGGTAAAGTTAGACATCTGTTTCTCTTCTGCGACTCAGTTTTACGGTCTGTAAAGTGTATTTGATCCTATTACGATACGAAGTCTTACTAGGCAAACAGTCAAAGCAGCTCTGAGATTCCCAAATGAAGTCCTGATTTGCCTTTACGTGCAGCTTTGCCAACAGGTAATGCTCCTCCAGCTCAGGGTGTCTGAAAAAATCAAATTAAATTAAATTAAAGCACTTAACACCAATAGGAGGAAGTATTCCTCCATGCCCTTTGCTCAGCCGGTGGATGCAGACCCAGAGCTAAGGACAGAGCCAAGCTAAGCACGATGCTGAAAGGTGCAGAGATTCCATCAACGCTGGTTTTGTACTCCGAGTCCTGGCCAGCGAGGGCCAGGCTTGCTCTCAGCCTTGCCCTAAGTAGGGGCTATTAAACCAATGAGGCAAAAAGCACCACCGGAAATTATCTCAAGAGCAGAAGAATCGAGGAACCTCCTGAACTCCAGCTGATTCAAACCAGCTACAGCTGCTGGAGCATACGCTCCTGGGTGAAGTCAGGCCATAGGCACTTTGCATTTCAAGGCTGTCAGCACATCCTTTGCTGTCACATCCCCTCAGCTCTCCATCTGGCATACACCTGTGTCTTGCTCCTGGCTCTTGGCAGTGCAGATGCCTGAATACAGAAGAAGCTTTTCCCTCAGCGGGTTCAGAGCGGATGACAAATTGATTTCTCCCCTGACTTCCCAGCCAGAGCACCCCTCAATGCACTTCAGGCGAAATGACCTGGATTAGTTTAAACGATGCAAGTAGATGCCGTGAGTTATTCTGGTTGGTTTTGCCTGGAGCAGGACGGGGAGTGCTCACATGAACCAGTTCGCCAGGAGAGCTGATGAATGGTGGTGGCTATAGCTGGAAAGAGGAGGTACCACCTCCAGCTGGCACAGCTGGACTGGGGATAGGACTTGTTGCCGTGGCCCTCTGCCTGGCAGGAGAAAACTTGCCTCTTTTCCTTTTTGAATACAGAAAGGAGGTTTTATGCCTGGAGGTATGTGGGAGAGGCCCAGTAAATCTGCACAGTGAAGCACTGTCATAGTGCAATGGTTGCTTTAATGTGGAGTTGGAGCAAAAGGAAATACAGCTGAAGGAGAGACGGTCCCTGAGATGCAGTGCTGGCCAGGGAGGGTGGCACAGGCCTGTGGGGATTGTCTAGGGAGAAAGCCGATAATGGGAAAGCTTGCAAAATCCAAACTTAATCTCTTGCGCTGCAGAGAACTAATCCTTGTGCTTGACATTAATCTTTTCAATGGAGATATAACACCCTTATCTTCCATGTTGCTCATTGAGACAGAAAGCAGGGCCTATGGTCTTCGTGGGCTGGGTACGGAGCTGCAGAAATCCTTACGCTGACATTGTCTTTCCGCTGCCTGTTCTGGAGATTTCAGGATGGACTGGTCTCTCTCTGATGACAGCCCGCCTTCGTCCTTTTATAAGAAACATGCCTACATGTAGTAGCCCTGATACAGCCCCTTCTCTTGAAATAAGAAATCTATCTTGGTCCAGGGAGGAAGAGGCCATTGGAAAACAGGACTGGAACAACACGTCACCCATGGCACCCCACTTGAAGATCTCCAGACTCAGAGCTGGCTGGCAGTGGGTATGGCCCTGGTCTCTTCCATGGTCTTGTATGTAACATCACCTGGAGGGTCCTCATAGTTCTTGGGTTTTTTAAATCAGTACCTGTGTTGTAAATGATGGCAGACCAATTAGCTTGGAGACAAAAGCCTTGTTTTCCTTACTAGAGCAGAGGCCACACAGCACGCCCTATATGCAGTTCTCAAGCCAAAGCCCACTGAATTTTCTGGTCTTCTGGATCAGTTCTATAAGTCCATCTACCTCTACCACCTCCTGACCCTCAGGCCTTTCTGGACATTTTTAATTTCCCCCTCCCTTCCTTACTTCTGTTCTTGTTGTTCTTACTTTTGTTTCTTCGAAGAGAGAGGTTCTAAGTGACTACAGCACTTTGCATTAACCAGGGTCCTGAGGAAGGGCTATTTAGATGCTCACCCAGCATCTCCAGAGGCTGCAAGATAATATATTGGCTTCTATGGAATCAGGAAATGTTGAACTTCAGTGAGATAAGACTCAAAGGATATAATTCTTCCTTCAGCAGCAGCCATGCTGTGGCAGAGCAGCCCAGCCTGTCCAGAATCTAAAAGCTAACCATGAAACAAATCTGGATGCATGTGTCTTAATATGCATTAATTGCAACTTAGAATTAGACCTCCTTGGATTGCCCAAACTATAAACACAGTCAAAAACTTCAGGACTTGTAGACATCCGTAGGATTTGTGAATAACAGAGAAATGGGCAGTAGCAAGGGAAGTAATTGAAGCTCCTACATATCACCTTGATTAAAACACGATGACTTCCCTTCAAGGGGGAACTTTGCATCAGGAAGGAGATGCATTACATTGGCTGCTCTCAAAAGCTGCTTCCACCTCTGCCAGCAATGTTTCAGGACATACGGCTATGTTGTTATAGGTGAAAACAAATCTGTGCTTTCAGCCTCTCCTCAGTGAAGAAATAGCCCAGGAAGGATACATGTCTTAATTAACCCCCTGGGAACAGAAGACAAAAGCAAATAACAAAAAAAAAAAACCAACCCTGCACAGATGGAAAGCATTTTGACAAACAATCCTTTGAAGTCAGATGACTTTTTTTTGTTTGTTTGTTTTCACACACAAGAAAAATTCACCTCCATGGCAGCCTAACAAAAGGTCACACAACACCGGCGCCCCGCAAGAGTCCGATTTCAAAGACCCAGACGAGGCGCTGTGTGGATTTCACCCACTGACTGTTGCTTTTCTGTTGGCAGGAATTCCAGCTGTGCGTGGGTTGCCGCTTCGCTACACAGGATGCAGGCGCAGGAGTGAAGTATGACAAGTTGACACCGCTATCTCCTTGGAGCAACAGATGCCCACATTTGACATCGCTTCGATCTCTCGCTTAAGCAGCGAGAGCAAATGGGCCTATTTAAAGTTTGTACAAGCAGGTGCATGTTGCCCTTCAGCTACACACAAACACTGGTAAAACACAATTAAAGCCAGAAGAAAACAAAATGGTTTTTGCCTTTGCAGCCCAAGCACAAGGACGCTTGTGCAGCGGGGCAAAGAGCAGAGGGGAAGGAACAAAGAGCGGTTTGTACTGGGTCGATACAGATGAAAGGTGCTCTACTTTTTCCTAAGCCACTTCTCACCATGTGTAAGAACACAGAGCCAGAGCAGATCCTAGCAGACTCCAAAATGGCAAAAGTTTGTCTTTCATGTTAAAGGGAACAGAATTTTCCTCCAAGATATTTTCTAGCTGATTTTCTATAGAACAGAAAGAAAAGCTCTTTTCTTGGTGAGGGGATTACTTGGCCTTATAAGAGCTCATCTGTTGGCAGTGCTGTTCAGCTCACCAGCATCTTATCCATTGATACCTGGGTAGCACTCAGGGTCCAAGGAACTGCTACCATGTCACCGGAGATGAGAATCCAGCCGAAAGATGGGAAAGATGAGGCCAGATGGCATGCTGTGCCCGTTTGATAGCTTATGCTACAGCATCTCTGCCTTCTGCGAGCCTTGGTGGCCCCGTGGAGTTGCGAGCTGCACCATAGAAGCCCTGCAGATTTCAGCACGACCTTTATTTAAATCACCCTCTGTGCTGGAAAGTCACTGTCTCTGACATAGCCACAATCGGTGACACAAAGGATCCAAACAATGGGAATAGGAGTTATAACCAATTTACTGTCTGTAACAAGCTGTTGTCCAGAAGCGGTGACTTTGGATCACTTCTAGTTTTCATCTGTCTTTGAGACAGTGATGTAAGAGAGATGAAGTCTACATCATGTTCTCAAACTCCTTCCAAACAACAATTTCCTGAATATTAAGGAGCCAAGATGCAATCCAGCCTCAAGGGCTGACGGGTGTGCATGCACATACACGCAGGTACAGACTACCTCCTCCTTCCCCCTTTCCTTCTCCACTTTCTGGACTTGTCTCCAGAGCCTCCCTTGCCAAAGCTGCTGATGGAGGAAGCAGTGCTGTTCTCCTGCTTTGCCATCGTTTGGGGGGTGAATATTTTTGCCATGAGAGCAGCTCTTTCCCAAGTGAGGTGTAAAACAGAGGACTGTCACTGAGCATAAAAGTTCCCAGGGTACATATCTACTGGGAACATTTTTACTTTCTGCTACTAGACCAAAAGTTTCTCTGTTTTATTGCTGCAGACTTTCTTGGGAAGGTGCTTCCCTGTCTGTCCTGAAGCTTCACCTCCCCAGTGTGCCCAATAACTGCCAATATACATATTAAGGAATTTTGTACCTGTTGGAAAAGAATCAAACTCCTTTAAATGCAACAACAGAAAACAAGGTTTTCTGGAAAGGAACACTCTCATTGCACAACTAGGAAGCAAGAAACAAACTGCAGCTCTATGTTAGTGACCTCAAACTCCTTGGACAGTGGAGAGTTCTGGAAACAGCACTAGGGGCCTGGGAGGGAGCAGCTTCAAAGTAGGCGGCCAACTGCCCCAGGGCATGCTGGTGTCCCTGCAGGCTGAAGACTCTGCTGCCACTTAGTTGCTGGCTTCTTAGCATCACTGAAGCTAATTAGCAGCCATCACAGTGGTGAAATGCTTTCTGCGCTGACATATGGTCACCATAAGCAATCCAGATCTGTGAGCTCACCACGCACTGCTGGCAGAGCCATGAGCTAACAAGGGCTTTCACTGACGCTACTCCTGGTCTGGCCCAACATAGCAGTGCTGTTTCTTCACAAAGCTCCCATGAGCTGCCTTTTCACATCTGACTTTCATTCTTCTATCCTGTTGCTGAAAGAAGCACTTGAAGCCATCAAAGTCTCAGTATCTGGGCATGGGCAATCTTCTCCTACTATAAATAACAGCAGTCTCTTTTGGTAAAGTGCTGTCAGCCCAGCTTTTCAGTAAGAAATACTGGCAGGTGCATTGTTAGCCTCTCCACGGAGGATGCAAAACCATGCCCAAGGTCTCTCCCTCTCTTCAGAACAAGCCTGGAGAAATATCCTGTGCCATCTGACTTGCCTTCATTAAATTTTCTCTCCTGCTTTACACTGCACAGTCCGTAAGGTAAGTTGACCATGCAAGACCAAAACTAGCAATAAATATGTCACACTGAGCAAACAGGACACGCAAATTGGAAGGAGTACAGAACCCCTGTGGCAACTAGGACTGCTGAGGGGTCTTTGAGAAGCTGTTCTTCATTGTGACAGCACGAGCTGGCAAACTACACAGGTAGTATAACAGTGGATATATAGCATCTAAAATTCTATGTGTCTTAATTTCCCCACAGATCTTAAAGCCTTGAGTTCCCTCTCACACACACGTATACACAGAGGACAGTTCTGATCATCTGAATGAGAGAAGAAACATTATGCATAGACAGCTACCATAAATTTCAGTGGGAAAAGTAGGTGCTATAGAACCATAGAATCGTTTGGGTTAGAAGGGACCTTAAAGATCATCTCGTTTCAACACCTCTGCCATGGGCAGGGCCACTTCCACTAGACCAGGTTGCTCAGAGCCCCATCCAGCCTGGTCTTGAACACATTTAGTGATGGAATGTCCAGAAATTATGCCAGCAAGCTGCTGTTTAGACCAACAGGAGTTTGAGATTGACTAAGGACATATCACATAAATGTTGTATACATCCAGATCTTCTCTACCTCTAGACACACACCTTTAGCTTAATAACTATGAGATGTCTTGTTATATCCCCACACCAAACACCTCACGTCAAACTGCAGCATGTATGGTAATCGAGTTTTCAGGGCTTCAGCCCCCTTTTCCACATTCTTTTTTGAGTCCCATCTTGATTTGTGCTGCTTCTCTTTCACCACCTAACACAGCCCTGGCTGCATCAGAGCAGCTCACGGGCTGCATCAAGGCCAACACAAAAGTCACAACAGCTGGTTGTGGTCAGGACCTTCTCTAAGCTCTCAAGAAAAGGAGACAGAGTTTCCCTTGATTTTCTGTCCTGCATCTCCAAACAACTCTGACCCTCCGTCTCGTGAAATAGGCTTATCTAATAAAGCCATCATGTTATGTAATAACAACACTAAACTCCAACCATCCTTATTTTGCAAGCTCTTAGTTTTCCCTTAGCTGGTTTCACACCAGCTGGATCCATCATCAGCGTATGATCTTTACTGGATCGGAACAAACAGCTACCTTTGCTTCTCCATTTAATTCCTGGGAAAAAAAGACAAAGATTTTAAGAAGGGTGAAAAGAAACAAAGTATGTGTGGGCAAGTGACAAGTGTAGCTGGAGCGAGGAGGAGCAGTGCTCATTGTTTCATAAAATTCACCATATGTTGTACTGCTTCATTACTCAAATCTTGTATGTCTGTTTGATGATTTGATCAGCTGTTGACTTCATTTCATACTGCTGCCAATTCATGACTTGGCTGATTTGGTTTGGATTGTTTCCTTAACTCACAGATTACATTTTGCTCATTTTCAGTCATTTTAGTTATTAAGGTAAAGGAAAAAAACCAAACAAAATATTAGTTTGCTTTTGAAGTATTTTTATATTTATGTATGTGGTTATTTAATTCACATAATAAAGCCTAATAGGAAAAGATACCCTGGAGCCTTACTACTAAGTCCCCAGAAGAGCCACCCACCCACTGGTTACAGGCACGGGCAACCATAATGTTCTGCTTCTCCATTTTTCACAAGCTGCTGGGACATTTACTGGCTACAAGGTAAATATCTTGAAGATTACTAGGCATATAAAGAAGAGACTTGATGGACCACCAAGGCCATTTTCCTGCAACTGCAGTACTTTATAATCCTCCTTCATACATTTTCCAGGTAAACGTACTCAAATGTAGCTTTCATAGAATCATAAAATGGTTTGAGTTGGAAGGCACCTTAAAGCTCATCTAGTTCCAACCCCACTTTGCCATGGGCAGGGACACCTCCCACTAGACCAGGCTGCTCAAAGCCCCATCCAGCCTGGTCTTCCAGTGATAGAGCATCCACAACTTCCCTGGGCATCCTGTGCCAGTGTCTCACCACCCTCACAGTGAAGAACTTCTTTCTTCTTTCTAATCTAAATCTTCCCTCTTCCAGTTTGAAGCCATTACCCCTCATCCTATTACTACCAGCCCTTGTAAAAAGTCCCTTTTCTGTTTTCTTGTAGGCCCCCTTCAGATACTGGAAGGCTTCAAGAAGGTCTCCCCGGAGCCTTCTCTTCTCCAGGCTGAACAGCCCCAACTCCCTCAGCCTGTCTTTGTAGGAGAGGTGTTCCAGCCCCCTGCTCCAACAGGTCTGTGTCCTTCTTGTGTTGGGGGCAGTATTCTCTGTTGGGGATTATATACTGTTACCTACAAGCCACGGGATAAGGTGCTTGTTCTCCTGCAACTGTTTTAGAAAATTTATATGAGTGGATGACACCTGAAGCTATTGCTCAAATCTGGGCATTTTTCTTCAACATCCTCAGTTAACAGAGCTATATAGCTTCTGGTCCACTCTTGCCTTTGCTATTCATGAAAGCCCATGCCTGGTGGGTGGAGATGCCTGTGATTCCAGCGATGCTCTCCATGTAAGCATGAGCAGGGCTGCATTTGATAAAGACTGAAAGAAGCATGTGGTTGTGCATATCAGACTGTGACACATGAGTCTGTATGGTTTAGTGCAACATGTGGACTTGGTTCTGGAAGGTGGTGAAATGCGTTCTCTGGGAATCTGGGTCATCCAACATACGTGTGGTCAGACCTTGACTCTGAAGCAGCAGCCTTGCCTGCTCTTTTCTGTTTCCCAGGCATTTAAGTAAGCCAGAAGGGTTATGGGAAAATTCTCTTTCTCCTCTCCGTGCTGAAGTCTTGTGTATTTTTCCCTGCCCCACTGCAGATGTTACCAATGTCAAAAAAAATTAGATGCTAATGAATAACAATAGCTCCATCCCTAACGTGGTGCCCTTTTGCAAGGGCACAGAGCAGTGCGGTAGTTACATAAGATGGCAGCACAAAGAGATAGGGAAAAGCTGGTGAAGAAAATCTGTGTCTGGACAAGCTACAACAGACACCAAGGAAGCATTTACTCTTGAGATTATCTTTTTTTTTTTTTTTTTCTGGATTTCAGATGAAGATGCAGAAAACACATTAAACACCACTGTCTTTCCTTTGAGTGTCTGTGTACACGTAGCACGCCTGGAAGTCGAGAAAAAAAGAAGAAATCCTCCCATGGTACTCAGAAAAGCAGGCGAGAAACCCAGATGCAGCCACAGTGTCCCAGTGTGTGCTGTTGTGCACACCAGCTGCTTCTGAGCAAACGCAGGAGGCTACAGACCAGAGAGACCACACACGGCTCATGGAACAGCGCGGTGGGCAGAGCAGGAGCCATGGCCATGGTTACTCGTGGTTACTTAGCAGTGGAGAGAAAGAAGTCAGGGGAGAGTCCTCTGTCCGGAAGGCATTGACAGACAAAGGAAAAGATGAAGGAGCCAAGCAATGCAGAAAGAGCTGTTGGTTACATACATGTATGTATAGAAAGAACAAGAAGAAAAAGAGAGAAAAAGAAAGAGAAGAATATGGATATAAAACATTGGGAAAATATCTGTCCAGGTTCACAAACTGAAAACCAGTCTCATTTTACTTGCCCTCTTCCCACTTATTCACAGGACTGCACTTTAGCAACATTAGTGGGGTGGATCTAACACAATCCCATAGCCACCTTGACAGAAATACTACTGGCCACCATAGGGGAGCTGCAGCAGCACTGAGCTCTATGGGCTTCATGAGCCTGGCAAAGGGAATTCCAAAACTGGACTACTTTTTTCCCTTAAGGCAGCAGGGATATGCTCTGCTCCAGATTTCTGATCACACCACACACCTGAAGGACAAAAGGATTTGAGCAACAGAGCCTTAAACTAGAATAATGACAATTAATTTCCAGATTCCAGAAGCAATAGAAGGCAGAGTCTTAATTATGAAGTTTGAAGATGACACAGGTAGAGGGAGAGAGAATTATGACCTGCTTTCAGTTTTCCAGAGGAACCAAGCATCCGCAGCACCTGCTAAAGCTAGTGGGATTCATGGGTGCCCAGCACCTGTGAAAAGCAGGCTGTATTTATCTTTTCTGCTCTGCAAGACAGGGTAGAAACCTTGGAAATACACTTTTTACTTGGAAATTTATTTATTGTCTATTTTTTGGTGGGATCTGTCAGCTTCCTGATGTATTATTTCTCTCTCTGCTGACAAGATTCAGAACAGAGCGCCATCCTTTAGGGTTGCCAATGACTTTTCCTGCCCTCTTGAAAGCTGACAGCTACCTGTATCACGAGTTGTATCTCACAATCCTTCTGCCTGCAGGAGGCAGGATTTAGCTTGGCAGGACTCTCCTTTTAGCCCCGCTTCACTTCCATCCAGCATGGTCGTGGTTTTTGCTGCACATATATGTTGGTAGCTCCTTGGTGTCCTTGCAACTCCCCATTGCACACCCTGGTCTTGCAGAACCACCCTAATCTCCCTAAGCTGCGAGCAGCACCATGGCTCTCCCACCCCCAGCAGTGGCAGAAGTCCTCAGGCAGGATGCACCAAACCCCACTCCCCTAGAAAAGCTCCCCCCGCTCCCCTGAGAAAGCTGCAGGAGCTGCACAAAGGCTAGACAGGAGGTGGGAGCGTGCTGGTATCTCAGTGGGTTAAACATACTTAATGACAGTGGAACAGATTGCCCAGGGAAGTTGTGGATGCTCTATCACTGGATGTGTTCAAGACCAGGTTGGATAGGGCTTTGAGCAAGCTAGTCTACTGGGAGGTGTCACTGCCCATGGCAGGGGGGGTTAGACCCAGATGATCTTTAAGGTCCCTTCCAACTCAAATCATCCTATAATTCATTCTATGATTCTACGTTAGTGGGGAAGTCCAAATGCAAGCATGGGTCTAACCCAAGGTGACGTTTGTGACAACAACAAAATTGTAACCCAAGTCTACCCTGGATGTTCAGAAAGACAAGGCTAGATAGGTTGGAGCAGGCCAGTATCCCAGTGGACTAAATATGTTTAATGACACTGGTTTTCAGGTTGGCCTGGACGAGAGCTCAGAATAGGGGGTCCCAGGTTGTATGGGGTGCTCTGGGTCCCTGTTGCCACTCTAGCAATGCCCGTGGATTGATACCCAGCATCCTCCACATTTTAGGGAAGATGGTAAGCTCCTGCTGACTTCAATTATCTGTAAATGCTGTTTATTTACCAAAAAAAAGCTTTTCCGTGGAGCTCAAGTGATTTGCTATTGGCTGTGATCTGTCTCTATGCCTATAAAGAACCAGAGAGCAGCAAACACAGATGCTGAAAACCTGCTGGCACTAAGCAGATCCCTAAATGAATATGTTTTCTTGGGTAGCATGAGGATATTTGTGTGTATTTAATATAATTTACTGCTGACAAGTGTATTAAAAAAAAAAGACAACAACAACAAAAAAAACCCCAAACCAGAAATTAATCTCATTATTTACTCTGTCTCCAAAAGGCTATGAGCCTGGTTACTCCCTGTTTGGGAAGGGGGCACAATATTTACAGAGCGCAGTGCTGATCAACAGGCTACTCCAGATCGTAAACCGAGTGGCACATTTTTCTTCTGGGCCCTGACATGTGATAAATGCAGCTGTCAGACCCCTGCCAGAGCAACCACGAAAGGCACCCTGGGTCCCACAGACACTGGGCAGGAGCTGCCTGCCAGCTCTCTTCTTTCCCACACGCTCAGCTACCCACCAGTGGGATTTATGGTTTGAGATTTTGCCCCTCTGGCCCAGTGACATTCCCTATGACAAACTAGAGTGGCACTGCAATTCCCGCCAGGAAAAACCTTCTGCGTCACCTTTTCTTCTGCCTCACCTCTTCTTAAAGTGGGAGAGGAATTGTCAGGAGCATGGGAACACAAGAAACGGGCAGACGCATGACCCCGATGCCTCTGATCATCTCACTGCACCGGGCTGGCCCCTCTGCCCCATACTGTTGCTCCCAGCAGCCAGAATGGCTGTGGCCCTCATTATGTTTCAGAGTACTCAAAGGTTTAATGAATACTGGTTGGTGGTTTGCTGGTCCTCATCCCCTCCCTGCCATTTGGGTTCACACTTCATTAACTGAGAAATGTTTTTCCTTGGGGGATCATACTTCTTCCTATTTGATCCTGACTCCTGACTCATTTCCAGTCTACTTCTTGCCTGGCCATGGGAGAAAACAAAGCGATTCTTGACTGGATCAGTGGCCATGGCAGGAAATTGGTATTGCAGATGCAAGGCCCTCAGGTTTGGTGACTAACGACTGCAATGAAGAGAGTCCCACAGTACCAGGGGGAGCTGGCATCCACCAGAGCAGCACCCTCTGAGCATTGGTGCAGCTACCCTCGCCTGACCCTCCTGGTTCCACTTGCCCTGCTCTCCCAGTGCTTTCAGCACACCTACATGGCTGTACCTCTCTCAGCAGGAACATCCATCACTTTCACTTCCCTGCTTTCAGCCGAGCACATAGTCGGCTCTCCTTGCTGCTTTTCCTGCATCCCACTAAAGATCCATCAGGATGCACGGGCACACCTCAAACATGGATTCTTCAGTCCTGAAGGAGTCCAAATGTTTTTTTTATTGGAGAGGGAAAGTGCCCAGATAAACTTTCTGCCTTGCCTCTTTTTTCAGGGTCTTGCCAGCAAGACTGATGGAGGAGATGCCAGAGTGATGGCAGGGAGCGATATGGGGAAGAATGTCCTCTGTGGTTCACATGTGGCATGGCCTCTCAAAGGTCAAGCACTAGGTCTCAGCTCCTTCACCACCTCCCTTCGCATGTTGGGGACCCAGCCTCTCAACCGTAACCAGGAAAGAGGTTGCAGTAGACTAAAGGAAAACACCAGGGACACATCCACACCTGAGGCACGAGGACTAAACACAAATACTTCCCAGCTGCTGTGTACCCAAACCAGCTGCAGCAAGACCCAGGCACAAGGCGACCATGCTGATGCTTCCCCAGTACCTGCCCTGGCACAATATTGTGCTCCCCGTCTCCTTGCCAGTGAAGACAGGGGATTTATATTCTGACTTTTTGCAGTGGCTGCTGCTTCATGCCTCAGTTTCCCCACTTAGAAATACAGAGGATTTTTATTATTTTTTTTTCCTCCTCTGAGATGTTTTGCCTCTTTGCCACAGGACTCTTGGGGCCAGGAAACATCTGCTGGTGTGTCTCTCCAGGGCCACCCACAGCGGTGCCCCACAGGACCTGACTGCTAATATTAAACAGGGCTTTGGAGCTGGTTCAGACTATAGATTCACATTAGCACCAGGGCAAGGCTGTGAACAGAGCTGCAGTGGCCCTGGGTGTTTGCCCTTGCCCTCCTGGCTATGACACTCGGGCATATGAGTGGGCGGCTCGGGCAGCCCCCCAGCCCTGCCTGAACCACAGCAGCATCCCTACCTCTCCCTCCACCACACAGAGGGACAGGCTCCCCCCCTCAAGTCAGACTGCTTCACTTTCAGCCGTAAGCTGTCTAACACAAGGAGCCAGACCTGCTCTAATGAAAGACATTGCCTTTATTAAAGCTGGAAGACAAAGCCCTTGTTTGCAATATAACTCAACCGGGAGGAATTCAGCATTTTCAGCTTCTTTGAATTTGCACACCAGGGAGCTTGTTTCTTCCCTCCCCTCCCCAACAATTCGTGGGTGGTTTGTTTGCAATGTGTTGCGGGGGGGGGGGAAGCTCTTTTTTATTTACTTCCCTATGGAAAGATCTCAGCTGGTGTTAGTTAACAATGCTATTTGGCAGCAGGGAGATAATATTCTGAGGGGAGGTTGTCTCTCAATGGCCTGAGCTGGGGCATCTGCATATGGAGGGAGCTTACCCTCCCCAGAGCTGCTGGATAGAGAAGCAGCAAGGAGAAGCCATGACTCCTCACGGCCTTCTCATGTACTGTACAAAGAGAAATGCTTTTGCCTGAAGTTCTGACATTTGGTTGTGCAGAAAAAAAATGAAGCTACCCACTGTGCACAAGGTCTGCTCAGCACCACTGCTCTTTTAAACCAATTTTTTTTCTTTCTTTCAGTTCTCTCAGACCACTGGAGCACTATCAGGAGCTTGAAGAACAACACTTGAATTTGAACTTTCCTAAATTATAAGGGAATTTAAAGCTTTAAAGCAGATATATTTGCATTCAAACCCTGTTGGGTCCAGGGTGCTGTCTGCAGAGCCTGCCAGCATGGTGCTGAGAGCCCTACAATGCTGCAGAAGGAAAAGGTGACCACCACCAGGTGCTTTTCCCCACTCGCTGCAATGTGCTCATGATTAAGTAACAGGGTGGGATGCATCCCTATAAATCCATGCAGTCTAATCCCAAGTCCAGCAAGCCACATTCCTGTGTTTCTTTGAACTTGATTTTGTTTCCGTTGTACCCTGTCAGGAGCATTTCCCATTCGGAAGAGGTCAAATACAATCTTTTCAAGTCTCAGCCCACAGAGGATTAACTACTTGGCAACCTTGCGAACAGCAGGAGCTGGGCATGAACCCAGGCAGGTTCCCAACCCTGCTATCCCCAGCTTCAGTGGGTGTTTTAGCCTGGTTAGGCGCTCAACCTGCTGCTAAGACTCCAAATTCCGGTCCTGGAGATGAAACATACTGCTCCATCCACCCTCACTGCCTCCCTGAAACCAGGGTCTTTTTCTCTGTGAGTCCATTGGAGAAAACCATTCATGAGTATGCAGCTTCACAGGGAGACAAGTAAGACCAACCCCAAAACCACATTTTGGTGTACAACCACAAAAACAGTAAGGGTAGCAGCTCCAAACATAACATATTGGTACCTCCAGAAATGCACAGCCTGACCCAAAACAGAAAGCACAATGCTGAGTTCAAAGCTTCCGCAACTGCACTGGAATGCCTCACAGTTCACTGCTTGCAGCATTCATCTTACAGGTGAGCAGGTCAGACCCTCTGAAGCAGCGGAGGAAGCTCATCTCAATTCAGTCCTGCCCCAGAAAAGGAACTATAACCTTAGAGAGAAAAGAGCAGTAACACCAGCAGCACATGCTGCTCTGTTTTGCAGACAGCCCCACCGTGCACGTTGGCAGGGCAGGTCCCTGCAGCCCTACCCATGCACCACAGGGCTTACACGAGAACTCAGCTCGTGACTTTACCGAGTCGAGTACGTGCATCTGCAACCAGCTGCTTCTAAAGCCTCCCACCTGAACTGTGAAAGCCTGCGTTACGGGTGACCCAGGAGCACAGCAGCCACAGAACACTGATGTTAAAGACCAAAGGTTTTCCTTCAGACACCTCTGGCATCACCACGTCTTTTTTTGTTGCAGGTCCGAACCTCATTTCAACTTACCAAGAGTAAGACCTGCTATTTACTATCGCCTTAACCTGCTTCCCTTCTCAGCTTTGCAGAAGCCGTTACTAAACTTTTGTTTAGTCCTGGGAAAAGCTGAAACACTGTCGACTTACGCACCAAGGAAAGGAGCCTGCCGTGCTTCCAGGCTTTTGCTGAATTACAGTTATGACACGGTCTGCTGCCCGCCTTTGGAAAGCTTCCAAAGCTGCCTGGCATCCTTTGGGTGCAGTCTGAATCTGCCCTGGAAAGCAGTCATCAAGCAAAAAGCAGGAGCCCAGTCAGGCTCTGCCTCTTCTCTCCATCCCTGGTTGTGTGCTGGACCACATTACACTTTTATGCCGCTAACAGCGGGTAAAGTTACATTTAATAAAGAATTTGAGAGCAGAGTTCATCTAGCTGTGACGAGAAGCTGCTTTAACCCAGGCACAATGTTACAGATGCGAGGGAGTGCTAGATTCCAAACTAACCACACGTAGCACAGAAATGCCTATGCGTTAGGTGACTGGGCACAGAAAGGACAGATAAAGTTGTGCATCCCCTTCCCCAGGTTACACATTCAGGCAGGAGAACACGAGCCTTGGGGACTAATTAAGGTACTTGTGAGCCACCTATTAAAGGTGGGTGTTTACATTAGTTTTCTTGCTGTTGGCTTACAGAAGTAAGAGAGAAGCGGTCAGCTTTCTCTGTTAGTTTTTACTCCTTTCCCTGAAGAGGCATTAAGGCTACAGAAAGCAAAAATTTCTTCTGAGAAGGTGTGTTTGTTTATACCGCTTCTATGTTTATACTTCAGAGTAATAGATAATCCCCACTTTTATTTTTGTCAGTTTTGCAAGATGTAGAAGTACATGACCTGCCAACCCTTAGAAAATCCTGTCCAGGGCTTGGTTGACAGATCTCTCCCAGAGAAATAATCACATATCTGTAATGGGTATAGGCTGGGAAAGCATGTTCCTCTGGTTTTCTTTGTCAGCCACTGGTCTGGCCTGCTTCTTGCTAGGATCAGGCTGAAGGCTTATTTTCAATTGAGAAGGCTCTAAAGAGAAATAAAAAATCTGGGTTGCTGTAGGCTTTTTTTTTTTTTTTTTTTTGTAATAAGTCTTTAAAGAGAAATAAGGGACCTGAAAAATCGTAGCCAAAGAAAGGCTTTCTCCAGTTGGGCGCTCTCTCAGTCTTTAAGAAAGCTTTGCCTCATGGAACCAGCTGCCTCGGGTGCACAAAGGTTGCTTTCTGGCCCTGCCCCTTGCCTGATGGAGGGTGAGCACTACGTGGGGTGGGAGCTGTGTGAGAAGGGACGTGTTCGTGAGATGTTCTGCGGAGCTTTTTGCCTTTGAAAGCGCAGTTCTGTTGACTCTGATCCTGTGTCAGCTTCCATTTAATTCCTCTCATGTGAAAGCAAACCACAAAACAACTGATGCAAAGTCGGCACACAGGGTTATTTATCTTCACACTGCTTGTGTCCTGGCCTGCTGGAGGCAGTGCACAGCCTTTGCAGATGTCATCCTGTGCTGGTTTTGTGGCCCTCTGTGGTTTCTTTTTTTCCTCTGGCTGCCTGAGGGGAAGAAGCATGTTTCTCTTCCTTCTTGGCTGTAACAGAAGTGAGGCAAGTGTGATGACTCTGCCTGGCGTTGTTTTCTCCCACGGCCTCCTGTGATAAGCTCTCTGCCGGCCTCACAAACAGCAGATGTGAGGGGAGCTACTGCCAGGCTGCATGAGATGCTCTGGAGGCACCAGAGACAGAGGCTGACTATTGCTGTATCTAATTATTGCTGTGACCTGTGAGAGCCCTCAGCTATCAGGGAGGTAGACCATGCAGGCAAGTTTTAAACTAAGATCCTTCATCAAGGTGATCCAGAACAGTATGTGCAGCTCTGCCAGCTGACATAAAATTATAGGGTTCATCAGCTCTCTGGATTCAGGTCTGCAAGCTGACTACAATCCAGAAGCAGAAAAAAATGTTCCTTTGAGGAGGCTGCATCTTCCTTCAAAGCAGCTAGAGCCACAGGTTCTGCTGGCAGGATGCTGCCCCAGCTGACCCTTTGGTCTACTAAGAACAGAAGTTGTTGGGTTGTGAAGAGCTGGGAAGCAAAACCAACCCTGCTTCCTGCTGTACAGCAGTGGTTGACATCGGGACAAGATGAGTCCCTGGGAAGTCTGTGATCTCCCTATATAGCTCTCCATGGCACACTGGGTACTGTGGGAAGGTGTGTGCTGAGCCTCACCTCCTATTGCCTCTCCCCTCGTGGCATGCCAGGGCACAAACAGGGCTCAGCCATGCTGCTGACCTATAAGAAACATGGCAACAGTCTTATTTAGTAGGGCCTGTTGTGTAGTTGGACAAGGAGTGATGGTTTTAAACCAAAAGAAGGTAAATTTAGACTAGATATAGGGAAGAAGGGTGGTGAAATACTGGCTCAGGTTGTCCAGAGGGGCAGTTGATGCCCTATCCCTGGAAACATTCAAGGTCAGGTTGGCTGGGGCTCTGAGCAACCTGCTCTAGTTGAAGATGTCCCTGCTTCCTGCAGGGGGGGTGGACTAGATGACCTTCCAACCCAAAGCATTCTGTGATTCCGCAATTCTCTTGCAGAGTTCTGCATGTATGATCAGACTCAAAGAGCAAAAGCTGTGAGACTGGCTGTGGTGGAGGCAGCAGCATTTAAGCCACATTGAAAACTTTGACTGGGTCTATTCAAGCAATATTTCCCCCTGTTTCTACCTCTGTCATTGACTGACCTCTGTTGTGCTTCGTTCATTGCCTCACTTCAACTTTGCACTAGTGTCTGAGAAAGTGCCTGATGAGAGCAAAGCAAGCTGAAATGGGGTAACTCTGGAAGACCAGCCTGCAGCCACAATGGAAACAAGAGCATAAGGAGCTTTTTAGGAGAGTGGTTTCACAGTGACCCCTGTTACTCTCTGTAAGCTTTTGGGTTGATTTCACATTTAACCTTTTTCTGCTGGTTAACAGCACACAAGTTCTCAATGCAGAGCCAGAAAATGTAAAAAGCAACGAAACAAACAAAAAAACCCCACCCATCCCAACAAAATAAAAGCCTCTGGATTCACAGTTTTTTGAAGTAATTTCTATGAAAAATCTTGTTTTACCCTCAGGAGTCTATAAGTCCACTAAAACTAATGCTGATGTTGCCAATGCCTTGGTCTGATGGGCCTTTTACATCCTTTCAAAAACACAGCCTAACTGAAGTGGCACGGTACCATTTGCCATCTGGGACATGCAGATCATCCCCTGCTTTGTTAATTCTCTGTTACAAAGTAACAGCTCAATGCAAACAAAACCTGAAGAGTCGCTGTCATCAGGGTTGAGGTGGTGGTGGCATTTGGTTGGTTTTGAAGAGAGAGGAGGTTGTCTTTACTTTCCAAGCCAGAAGAATGGCAAGTGTTAAAAACACGTAGGTCTTCAGGATTCCAACAGCACCTTAATGCACACACCGGACTACCTCTGTAGTCAGGTAGAATACCCTTATGGACTCTGGCTGGTTAGCAATGAAGGCACAGGTTAAAAAAAAAAAAAAAAAGGAAAGAAAAAAAAGGAAAGAAAGAAGAATTACAGCCTCCTCTCAGAAAAGAAATTAAATATCCTAGTCTCCATCTACTTAAGATTCCTGGGAATCTTCCTGGCCTCTTTGGGGGAAATGGCCCACAATAACTTTCACCGAGAAGGGACCAAATAAAATGAGGTGAGACAACAGTATCTGGCTCTTCATCTTGCAGTCAGATCTGCTGCCTTTTGTCCCATGTGTAACGCTCTTGGCACCAAGAGAGGTCTGCTTAAGGGCAGCTGTCTGTCTGCTCCAGCTAACTATAGCACAGGAACTACAATTATCAACATTTGCATTCCACAAATTCCTTCGCTGATCTCCACTGGGATAATATTATAGTTATTCTTTGTTTGCAAATATAGAAACTTCACCAGACTAATTATCTGGGAACTCCATTTAAACTGGAGCCACATGACATAATCTGAGGAGGGTTTTTTTTAAACAGCCATGTTATGAAAAAGTGACCTTCGCTCTGCGAGCCTCAGGCACAAATGATTTGTGTTCAACAGACGGAAGGACAGAAAAAGGTTAAATGCGAAATCAACCCAAAAGCTTACAGAGAGTAACAGGGGTCACTATGAAACCCCTTTCCTAAAAAGCCCCTTCTGCTCTCATTTCCATTGTCCAGATGGAAACATGGTGGCTGGCAGAGATCGATGCTGGAATTAAGTCCAATTAGCTAGAATTAACTTCATGGTTACTAAGGCCAGTCCTCATTCTCAAAAATGGCAGAAATATTTTAAACCTTCTGCAAATAATATACTGTGTTCTCCATGTGTTATTTTTCCAGCAGCACAGAAGCTGCTTCAGTGTGATCACTTTCCTGTGCAACTTGTGTGTTTCAGAACTGAGCAAAGATGGGGTTTACCAGGGTAATTTTTAAGTAAAGCCCTTAAGTACCTGACTAATTTTTACTTCAGTGGGATTTGAGCGCATTCTTTACTCAAAGTACCTGCTCAAGCATATGGCTGAAGTAGGCTTGAGCCAAGACTGGTTGATCCTGGCCCTACCCAGGAAAGTAGAATACCGTGCAGGGCATCTCCACTTGGCCACAGTAAAATGAGAAATGTGCAGCAAAACATGGAAAGAACACAACCTACTGCTGATCACTGACGTAGGCTTGAAAGGGTGTTTCCATCCCACCCGAGGGCTGCCACATTGCATTGCTATGTCCGAGACTGACATGCTGCCAGGGGAAGAGGCCCTCAGTTGCTGAGGAGCAATTAATTGGTGACACTGGCAATTATGACTGGATTGATCACCTTGCTTTTCAGGTTCATTCTGAGGTAAACAATAATGATACCGCACCATGCTCTCTAGTTATGACAGGACTTGATTTGTGGTCTTTACAGAAATTAATTGGAGTTCAAATCAATAGTCTTAGGAGCTGAATGAGCAGACAGGCTCATAATATTTGCACAGAGGTGGTGAAAATCTCCAGCACAGTGCTTCTGTTACAGGCATGTTTGCAAGTTTAAGGTGGTTTTTTTAGCGACGATATTTAGGAGAAGCATTCATTTTGGTAAAGACAGAAATATCTACCTATGTGGAAGACTGCAATGGTATCGTGGGATGGTTGAGATCTGTATGCCTAGACAAAGTTGTGTGGTATCATCTGTGGGCCAGAAGTACTGCACACGAACAGTGGGCAAGCTCACTATTGCCAGGTGTGATTCAGAAGGTACAGATAGTTTCATTTAAAAAGCAGCATCACTTTTTTTTCTTTCAGACTCTCCTCTCTAGTATCAGCTGCACCGTGAGCCTAACACACCAGCAAGGCCATCTGGAGAGGAGTTCAATGGCTGCTCTGCTGAGAGATCCCCTTTGCACTAAGGCCAGGCTGAGGACTCCCAGGGCACTGGGCAGCTCTGTCCCACGCTCGCACAGCTCCAGTACGCTGGAGTCGGGGTTAACGAGCAGGTTTCCATGCTCCGATGATAACAGCAATAACCTTAACGATCCCACCTCATTGTCAAAGCAGGAGTGCAGGCCACTTGAGGCTGATACCGGGCCTCCCTGATAAAGGCTTAGTCAGTATTTTGGCAATGCAGGACAGGTCAAATCAAAAATGTAATTTAGTCCAAACCTGAATAATGCACCAGCATCTCAGCAGCGCAGCACAGTCTAGGGACAAAATGGAAGTGGTGTGATTTTCATGATGAAGGGCTACGATGGCACTGTGTAGCCTATGGGTACCTGCTGTAGCAATCAGGGGAAATACCACGGGTTTTAAACTGATAAAATGGGTAAAACAGAAACCCTAGCCTGTTCTGTATAAGCCATTGTGCTGTTTTTAATGTACTTGCTGCTTCCAGTTTATCAGGTGTCCTACACAGTATTAAACTGTAAAAAAGATCAGAAACTCCCCCTAAGAATATTGTGATGCCTTTTTACTGATTTTTACAGAGAGTTTCTAGATCATAGTCTTTTTTTTTTTAGGCAAATTTTGATTTAGAGGAAGCTGACCATGGATTACAAACATTATTTTCTTTGACATTTATGGTATCACAAAGCTAAAGTTAACGAGGAAAAAAATTTTCACAATCAGGCAGATGATTAAAAATATGACCAAACCCACTAAACGCTACAGTATACCAAACAGCCTGCAGCTGAATCTGGCACTGCAAGGAGAGAGAGGAAGATTCTTCCTAGAAGATTCAGGACCAGGTTTTCCTTCCTCCTGCCCATGACTGGTTTTATTAATCTTACTGAGTGGCTCTAACTGTCTCTCCTCAACCATCCCGTATAATTTCAAGTTATCTTAAAAGCTGAAATGAGAAATGGGAGCATAGGAAGTTGTTAAAATGCACATTATGTGCAAACCAATTGGCCACTCATGTAGGATCACTCTGTGACTTGGAAGGGTGGCCAGAGAGCTTGGCCCCACTTCACCAGCGCTGTCAGCAGAAAGTCAGGGCTATAAGCAAGGTATACAATGAACATTGCAAAGCAAATAGGAGAAAGCCTGAATCATTTCCATATGTGCAATCATCACTGCAAAGTCGAGGCGGCACATTTCACACAGCACATGCATTCCAGCTGTAATACAGGTCTGCAATGTAACTCACCCACCTAACATATCAACAGGAAATAAGGATTTTCCAGTGTCTGAGCCTAAGAAGTTAAAGCTGCTGAGTTTAACCCTATTGACACCAGCACTAGAGCAGGAAGAAGCCCAGAGGACTGTTCACATGCTTAAGGCGTCTTGCTGAATCGAGATCTGAACTGAATCTACCTGACCAATGTTTTTGCCTTTCGGCAAGGGAGTAAAATGGCTGGGCCAGGGCCAGCTTCTGTTTGCGGCATGGTTCCGATCTTCCGAGTCTCCTCACACAGAATGACAGCCTCCTTGTTACCAGGGAGGCAGGTCTTGTGGGGCAACACAAACACAGGAGCAGAGTATCTCAGGACCAGCCCACACACAGCTGTGATCTGACTCCTCACCCACAGCCAGCTCCGGGCATAGAGGAGCTGCCAGGGCCACTCAGTTTTCTGCTGCTGCACACCAAACGCAGCTCTTCCAGGGCTATTCTACTTAGAAGGGGGGAAGAAACAAACAAATGAAAAAAAACCCAAAAAGCAGAGGGCAGAAACACAAGAAACCTCAGGTTTGTGCCTGAGGAGACTCGCTGACACATTTTGGCCATGAAGATACAGGTAGCTCAGACTCTACGAGCATCTAAACAGTCAAGGAGAGCCAGAAACCACAGCCTGGCTTTACATACCCAGGGACAAGTCTCTGTACTATGGACGCTAAGGGAATGCCACAGGATTTACACCTGGCAGCATGACATACCACATTCATGGGGGCCATGAAGAAGTTGTTGATGGAAATTTCCCACAGCCTTGTTCCTTAGGGAGTGCTTTGGATTTCCAATTTGCTTTACAATCCTGAAAGAGGACATCCTTGCAGGAGAGCAGGGTAGCACCGGCATCTTGCCCATTTTCAGAGGGCAACACACCAAACCAGAGATATTCTGTAGCTGAACAAAAGATTATAAGCCTGCCTCCTAGCTACAGCTCAGCACTGCTTGGCCTTAAATCTTAAATGGAGAACACAATCATTTATTGTTTAGTCTTTTCATAATAAAGAGAAAAAGTCTCATCAAGCGTATCCATGATGCTTAAAGGGACGCCCAACAAACTGTCCCTGACAAGCAGCTCTGCTGGCTACACAGAACTAATCCTTTCAAATAATTTTACTGAGCCAAGGAACGTGATGAAGCTCACAGCTTCCACACCAGGAGAGTTCCTGTATGAGCAGAACATGAGGAGAACTAAAAGGTCCACCCTGAAAACGCTCTCTGGCACAGCACTTGCAAAGACACCAAGGTCATGAGCCCCATGGGACTACACGTAGGAAGACACCTGTTTACAGTGTTTGCAAGTAAAATTTGCAGGACTGGACTCTAACGATACACACAGCCCTTTAATTTCAAAGGTGCCCTAAACCCTGTTCAATAATGGGGGAAGCTGGCCTAGAACCTCCTGAGGCTTTCGGGAGATGAAGCAAGGAAGATAAAAAGTTATCATGACCACTGCACCTACCCATCGCTTTGCACCCAGGGAGAGCCCTCTAGCAACCTTCTGGTTTGGGAGACAGTAGGTGGGACTGCTCCCTGGACTGCTGTATTTCACCCATACATCAATGATTCGCTCCCCCACTGTCTATAACTGACTTATCCTTGTGACAAGTAGAGGATTTCTTTCTGGCCCACTCTGGAGAGCTTGTGTCACGAACAGGCACGTTATTGTGTGAGCTCATGGCTGGGCAGGTCTTTGGTCTTCCTTACAGCCTGCTGTGCCTCCTCTCTTGTGCCACCTCTGCAGAAACAATCCTGATGGGAAGTGACTCACTGCAGACTACAGCAGGAACAAGTGCCAGGGATGGGATTTCCAGGCTTTTTGGCTTCGTCTCAGATGAGTCCCCTCACTTTGCATAATCCTCGCTCGGGATGCATGTTCTTCCTTTTACAAAACAGGCTCAGAAATTGTAGGACTCTGATGAGTCATTATACAGTAATTCCAGCAGCATCTTTAAGGATATACTAAATTAAGTTGTTAACTATACCCCTGAAATCGTTCTTCGTGAAAGATCATTTCTACCTCATACCATTTATTAATCTCAGCTGCACTGAATTATTAAACTGAAATCCTCAATTATGCCCATCACTAAAAATACCAGTGTGGCTTTTAGACCCATATTTCTACTTCTTACTGTAACGCATTCATCATTTTAATTACTGGCACCATATTTTCAAAGTCCAGTGCCTTATCTGCGCAGGATATTTGTCAACCTAAAAAAAGGTTGATGAGTGAATAAATCATTAGATATGACAAGCAGTGAATTCTTGAAGGAGATGTGGAAAAAAAAATAAATCACATTATCTAGGCAAACTAGACATGTCAAAGTGAAGTAACAGAAGGAAATGTCAGCTGCTTCTCCTGCTGCAGGTGCACATCGCTCAAGACACTTTCCTAGTTTTCATCACGAGAAGACTGAGTAGAAAGTTTTGTATGAAGGGAAAAACCCAAATATTTGTAAGAAAGGGTAAATTTGTGGATGAAAAGGATAACAAGGGCTCTCCAGCTAAAGTTTCTAAATGAAGAAATCAAGGTAACTTCTAATCAAAACCACAGAAGACATCCAAACAGTAAATCCAGCCCAAAGCCAGCCTCATCTGGCTGATGGCTACTAATGAACTACAGCAGTCCTCTACTTGCTGTTACCTTTTCTGATTCAAAGAACACATGCTTTGTCATGAAAATCTCACCCTCGAGGTCTGCCAGCGGTCTAGCTGGTGGAGGCCCACCATACCAATTCCTCTGCACCAGTGTTCCAGAATGGTAACTAACTGTAAAAAATGATAAAAGAGTGTCACCTCTGTGGACCAACCCATTTCTGGGCACCCCACTGACCTGCCAGCTGGTCAGGGCAACTAGGAAGTTCTCCTTCGGAAAACATGGGGTTTCCAGCTGTCCCTTCTAATCTGAAGAGACATTTTGGGAAAAAAAACGTGCTGAAGGGTCCAACAAAACACCGGTGTGCGGAAACTGGTGTCGTCACCTTGGTTGTCAGCCTGTGCTGACATCTCTCATTCTATGTTTTAATTTTTGCCACCCAGCCCAAGTCATTTCTCTGCCTCATTGCCTGAACACACGTGTAGACCAGCTGTGACACCTCATAGGCTTATGGTATGGGCCTTGCAGGAAAGCTGGCTTTAGGTTCTCTAACGCAGTTTCTGTCAGTTGACGATCAAGAATAATTATACCCAGCATTTAAGTTGGAGCACGTGAGAAGACGGCGAAATAACGAGCACTGCGTTTTCAGTATTCTAAAGACAAATGTAATAGTGGGCTTTCTTCCCCAGGGAGAAGCAACGTATCCAGCCATCATCTTTTTAAATTCACCTCCACCTAGTACAACAAGAGTCATTCTTTTTCTGTCTAGTTTCTTTCTTATTTGTGTGCTTTCAATTTCAGTACTTGTAAAAATCCTGGGACCAACAATGACTTCAGCAAATAGAGATAAAGTACAAAACGCAGGGAAGACTCTAGAGACCACACTGAGTTTTTCCTTACAAGACAAATAATGTATTACATTATACCTCTTGTTCCCCTTCTAACCTTTTTAATAAGATGAGACAAACACAAGCCTAGCTGCACATAGCCAACATCTGACATGGCCAAAAAGTTTTAACCCACAGCATACACAGTTGTACTAAAGCCGCTATAAAAAACAGTGATCTGGGACCCCTACCACCAGAAGGATACTCTGGAGATGATTTATAGAATGGTCTTGTTTTTCAGGCTAGTCAAGTGCCCACTGGAAGTGCAGAAATAAGCACCCATGAGTCTGAACCACTACCGCAATCTGCAGAGCAGGAGTAGTACAGGATGTGAAATACAACTTTCTCTTGTGCCACTCCCAGTTGACCAGCTTCAGTTTTGATCTAGCAGTCACCTCCTGTAGGCATGACAAGGGATCTTAAACTTTTGCCTCTCTGGGCCTTTCAAGGGTAGGACTAGAAGATTCATTAACTCACCTTACCTGTTGACTTGTTGGTTTAGCATCACGCAGAGAGACTAAATTTTGATAATCAGATTTCCTCAAAGTGTTTCCCAGAGTAATTCTAGCCTACCAATTAGGAGAGGAAAAAAAAGAAAATTTTTGAACTTTACTTCTGCCTCTTCTCCTTTAGGGGGAAAAACAAGGAGAAAATAGACCTTGTTACACATACATGGAGAGTTCCCTCCATCCACCAATACAATGGGCATTATGCCAAAAAGACTACCCTCCAGCTAACCGCTTTCAGTCTACTAAGAGTTAGCATCAGGGTCACACAGAGGAACCAACTGCCAGAGCTGCTCTGAACCCTATCAGGAACACCTCCTTTTGCTGGAGTAGATGTGCCTCTTACACGCCTGTACCCTTGGTAGGCCCACGAAAGCCACGCATTTTTATACTGTGCTCTTTTGCCCAGTCTCTGAATTTCTATATAGTTACAAGGAAAGCTTCCGTTCGCTTCTCAGTCTAAAAGGGGACAAGAAAAACCAAAACAGCATGCACATGAAGAAGAAAAATACCTGCAAAGACGCAAAGTAGGGCTGAATTTTCAAGGATCAGATTCAGTACAGATATATATCTCTCTTTTGCAATTCATAATTCTACTGAAGAAGGTGAATTTCATTTTTATTAATGAAAATGGCTCTTAATGTTTATATATGCATTAACTATGCCATCCATTTTTAATAGCCGCTATTGCACCACAGGAGCAGAGGGATTACATCATCTCCCAGACCTTGCTTCTTGGGCAACAAAACTAGCTGGGCCCTTAATGTAATGTGGTTGGTCAACTCTTTTCTCTTTTTAATTCATATCCCATCACCTGCTAAAGCCCCATCTTTCATCCTGTGCTGCTGGTGTTAGAGCCCCACTGCAGTCCTTAGAAATGGTGCTCTGCTATTCAGCTCAGTTGGCTTTTGAATGAAACATGAGGTTCTTAGCACCTCAGGAGGCTGAGCATGCTTTAGCAGCCCAGCCCCAGCCTCAGCACAAGGACTGCCCTTTAATTCCATTTAAATAAATTCAGTGTTGTTGGTTTTGCCCCTGCTCAGAAAGGAGCTTAGTGGGAAAGTCAAAACAGATCTCAGCCAAAGGGAAAAAATAATAAAGCAAGCCCATAAATTAAGTCAAGCAAGTGTATCCTAGGAACAAGAAAGAGCTCATGCAGATGATGCAAACCATGCCATGCATAGAAAGCAAATCCCCATTGCTGGTCCTCCTTCATGCCATTCCAAAGCAGCAAATCTCTATGTGAAGTGTTTGTGAGCATGCTGGAAACAGAGGGGCCCTGGAAAAATAATTAAGAAATAAATTCCACTATTTGGTGGCATTTGTTCCAACGGAGACAAAGTGTCTTTTGTGAAACACTCCCACCAGAAGCCTTGCAGAGTTTGAAATGCATCCACAGCCTTCACTGGTATTAAACCTAAAGTGAGATCTTATTGTTTGCCTTTCCTTTTACTTCTGAAAATCCAAAGAGATTTAAAAATATCTGA
Source organism: Actenoides lindsayi (assembly GCA_025331215.1). Lineage (NCBI taxonomy): Eukaryota > Metazoa > Chordata > Aves > Coraciiformes > Alcedinidae > Actenoides > Actenoides lindsayi. Next base: position 36,661 of record WTSP01019160.1, on the reverse strand, counting down.
CTAATCAGCTAGGTATGAGCCTCACTTTTCCCAGGATATGAATCAACTTTGTTATTTAAAAATAATCTATTAGCATTATTACGGCAAGAAGAGTACCACAGAAAGTAAGAGGGGGTAAGGTGCTTAAACACAGTGAAGAGATTATCCCTAGACTTTAACAATAAGCCCTCACTCGTCCATAGCATGAAGTCATATCAAGTCTGTATTACTGTTTGCTAACTAGCATGTATTTGGTAAAGATGAGATTTTTAGGAGGAATTAAGCCCTTTCCAGCTCAGGAGGATTTGGAAACCTAGCTAATGTAACAACTTCCAAAACCCCAAGCTAAGCACCATCATGTTTACTTTCTTTGGTCTGAAACTCTGACAAGTGAACGTGGACTGATCACACTGCCCCGTGCGTTGTGGGAGACGCTGCAGTGTGAAAACCAAGCCCAGGTTGATTTACAGAAAGTACCAGGGCAGAAAGAGCTTCAGCAAAGGCCACGGGAAAGAGGTCAAATCACTGGAAGCGTGTGATTCTCCTTTTCCTTTTTTCACCGAGGAAGTTTGGTAAGTGAAGTGCAAAATACCTGTAAAGTCTCCCTTGTAGCCAAAAATCACTGTCTCAGCAGGGTCCATTAGCAGAGGGTGCATCGTCATCATCATCTTGCCTTTCTCCTGGGAAGGAGAACTGGGAGGCAAAGGATGAGCTTTGTAAGCGAAGCAAAGGAGAGAACGGGAAAGAGCTGTGAGACCAATTAAGCACTGCACACATGTAGGCTCCCTGCATGGCAGCTGACCTACAAAGGATATTCAATGTAGACAAAGGGCTGCACAAAAAGCAACCGGATGCAAAAGCCATGTTGGGGGGGTGGGGGGGGGTAGATTGCTCTCACATTACCTCTCTTATAAAGCGATGATCAATGCCACATAAATCAAAGCAGATACGTTGGCATAAACACCCAGATTCAGCTCCGCTGCCTTGGGTGTGCTGGGTAATAGAGTTTGCAACGCTTGAAATGCAAAAGGAGAAGGCAGTTTCCAGAAAATGTCTTTCATCGTATTTGCGGTTACGCAGCCGGGTGAAGCTGGAAAAAAGCTCTCTCGGGAAAATCGAGTTCCCCTACCGCCCCATCGGAAGGCAGAGATTAAGTAGGCCAGCATCACCTTGCAAGTACTGAGGGGTGAGCCTGTTTTGTTCCTCCTTCTCCTACAAACATCCTTGCTTTTTCCAACTGGGAAGAAGGCAGCAAGTGACAGCTGGGAAGGGGCAAAAGAGGCAAATGGGGCCGTGAAAATTCACAGTTCTGTGTGTGGCTTCTTTGCAAGTGAGCACTGTCCCTAGACAGACACATCGTGGGGAGTGAAAGGAGCTCTTTTAAGCATAATAATCTTTTGAAGTCTATCATTTGAGACATAATCTGAGGTCAGACAAATGATTTTTCAACCTATTACACTGGCAATAGCATACTTTCCAAGCTCCCCTCCTCCCCTTGTTAAGAAATGCTTCCACTCCCGCTTCCTTCTCGTAAGCCAGGAATAGTGGAAGGATGGGCCCTCCGAGACTGTTTACTTCCATGGAGATCTTTAATAAAAATGCAATGACTGGAAACTATGAAGACAGAGCAGTCTGAGGAACAGGAAATTTAAAGAAACAAATATGCAAAACTCCTTGAGATGCTGCCAAGGCAGCAATTTCAGAAGGAAAACAATGCTGAGTAACGTAATTTCCCCCAGTAGCTGCAAGTCATTCGGCAACCTTGAATTAAGCTCACACCTCTGCTGTCTGCACGGCCCCACGAGAAAGGAATGAAATCCTTTATCAGCAGTACCAAAAAAACCCTCAAAACAGCGTAAATATTAGAAGCCTCTAATTAAAGTCAGGGAGCTGGCAGCTGCCCTGCGATGATTAATGGGTTCACACATCTCCCTATACCCTGGCTCAGCCACGCTGAGCTAATGTTTGAGAATTTCATAACCTGAGCAGCCCCTTTGCTTTCAAAGACATAGCCTCAGCTGTCCAGCGATCTCTCCAAGAGAGAGGTAAAATGAGGGTTTGATTTCCTTCTTCTCTCCTCTCTTGAAAACATTCTGCAGACTGGGGCATTGAACAGGGTCTACCAAATCTCTGTAGTCAGTAACACCTTGGACACTGAAATAAAGAACAACTGGACAGTAAGGAGGAGATTAGACAGAGGAACCTGTTTTCATAAACAAGCGGGGCTGGCCATACAAGTGGGTGATAGGCTGATAACAAAGAATACTGCATTACTGATAAGAAAAATTCAGTGGTTTGAAAAGGAGTAAACTAGGCACCTGTAGACACTCTGAGCATCAATAGAAAACTCCCAGAGTGCATGTCCTGACTTCAGCACTCATTGGGAACTCATGCACCAGCCTGGCTCGTATTCAGATGCAAACACACATACCTATCTACATACAGCTATGTGCCTAATTAAGACATGCAAGGGAAAGAAAATAGAAACTAACAGAAGCAAGAAAGGTGCTGGTAAGGACAGAGGACCGATTAACAACTGAAGAGAGAGCTCACCCATAGCTTTTGTGCTACAAGTCTATTTGCAGTTTGTACCCTTGCAATAAATTTCTAATTTGCAGTGACAAATTCATTTGCTTCTTTTGATGCAACCTGACTTCAGAGTCACTGAAACATTTGGCTGATGCAGCCCTGGGGGCTGATGCCCCATTAAGCCTCAAAACAGGTACCATCTCCCACCCTTCAGAAAATCCTCCTGGTAAGAGCTGGGTTGGGTGTCCACAACCTTTCTGTCCTTACTCTCTCCCAGGGCAGCTACCAAGAGTTGATGAAGATCACCCAGTGTGATGTCTATGTGCCTAATAATCCAGCAGGAACTTTGACAGTAAAAATTACAGGTTCTGCAAAACAGACCTTATACGTTGTCCATCTTTTAGTCCCTTCCAGCCATGCAAGCTACAGTTAAAACAAGCTAGGTCCCTGTGCACTGATGAAACCTTTCCAAGCAATTTCTCTTAGCACACTGGTCTTGCCAAGAAAGCCTGTTCAGATCTCTACAAACAACACCAGGTGAGGTATTGAAGCCCTCCAAATTTCCACAACCTATCCTGTCCACTTTGTCCTCAGAGTGTTTAGCGACATTGGGCATGGAAGCCAGACAGCTCTGCCTTTGCAGTTTTGCTGGGCCTTTCAGCAGAAGATTTCAAGCATGTTTGCCAAGTTCCACCACAGCGAGCACCCTCCTTTCCACTTTGCAGCCAAAGGGACCAAAGTGGGTATCAAATGACCTCCCAAGCCCACAAAGCTTGTCAGTGGCACAGCTCAGGCTCTGCTGTACTGCCAAGCAGTTCACTCCTCCTCAGTAAACCACAGAGCCTGGAAAAGCTTTGTGGCAAAGTCTCAGCCCACTGTGGGTGAACATGCCAGGCTACAACACACCACATTCCGGAGCAGGGACCGTTATGAGGGACACAAAATATTGATTGCATGCATGCACGTATGCATGGACGTACGTTCAGACCAGTATCTCTGTGTAGCATGCTTCTGCTGCAAAAAGCTGTCCGCTGTAATCAACAGCATTGCATATTTATTAAATGTATGTGCAGAAAGGGTGGCGATTGCTTTTCCATTCCCCATTTAGAGTTGCTACTGCTGTAGAAAGTAGAATGATAGAATCATAGAATGGTTTGGCTTAGAAGACACCTTAAAGATCATCTTTCCAGCTACCCTGTCATGCCAGGAACACCTCCCACTAGACCGGGTTGCTAAAAGCCCCATACAACCTTGTCTTGAACACACCCAGTGATGGAGCATCCACAACTTCCCTGGGCAACCTGTGCCAGTGTCTCACCACCCTCACAGTGAGGAACTTCTTCCTCATTTCTAATCTAAACCTCCCCTCTTCCAGTTTCAAGCCATTACCCCATATCCTATCACTACAAACCGTTGTAAAAAGTCCCTCCCCAGCTTTCTTGTAGGCCCCCTTGAGATACTGGAAGGCTGCAATGAAGCGTCCACAGAGCCTTCTCTTCTCCAGGCTGAACAACCCCAACCCTCCCAGCCCGTCCTCGTAGGAGAGGAAGTACATTCAACACAAAGTGAATTCATGTTTGGAAAACAGAGCTGCTTCCGGAAACCTCCTGCATTTCAGTTACCATCTGGATATACGTGGGATCCTCTGTTTTATAACAAAGCTGCCATTTCAGCTGCTTTCCCCACTCCTTTAACATAGAGATGTTTATTGTCGGTCATATCTTTTACCGGCAGCAGCAGGGCTGTCAACAGGGCACTGAGGTGGTGCGCACGTAGAATTACTGCGGTGACTGCAGCAACAATAAGTGCCAAAGACAGCCTCTGAGTCTAAGGGGGGGCACAGGCAATCATGAGGGAAAACTCCAGGCCTGTCCTGAACAGTTGTGCTGAGTGGCAGCAGAGCAGCTCTCTGCTCTGCCTGGGAATCTCGGCATGTCATCTCCACTTTGCAGTACATGCTGAAATTTCCCTGGTGTATTTATCTTCCACACTGTCTGCTTTGCAGCCCATCCATCATCTGAGAGGCAAGGTGGGGCTGGGAGGAGGAAAACAAACACTCAACCCACATTTTATGCATTGTACAAAGGGGTGAGGGCAGGGAATGCAGTGACAGAGCTGCAGGGAGCTTCCCTGGCAGACAAGGGCAGGGAGAAAAGGGAGCGGGAACAGGGTAGTGCTGATGGGGGGAATGCAGCTGGGGAGAAAGGAGGCCAGCTTGGTCGTTTGTGAATGAAGCCTTTGTTTTACAAGCTTGAGTCTGGGAAGAGCAGCTCAGGGGCCATCACCTCCAAGGCAGCAGGGGTGGAAATTTCCCCCATCTGTTCAGCGGTAAGCCTTTTTTCCAATCAGCTTGTGCACCATCCTCATTGATGGGCAACCCCCTAGCAGAAGTAACACAGTACCAAAATCTCCCACGCCAGCCACACACTTCTGAAGCTCACGTGACAGTTTCACATTGGAGAGAGTGCCTAATAAATCTACCTAACCACTTTGTGCTAAATCTCATTCAGTCTTTTCCCTTCTGTCAGACACACCGCTCTTTCCCAGATGCATGTGTGCATAGTGGGTAGAAGCTTGAGCAATTTCTTCCAGCAGTGCAAACTTTCCATCTGGCAGGGCAAGAAAAGATGACCTCTGGTCTCCTCACTCATTGAGATAAAAGCCTTTGACTGGAGACATTAAGGTTAACAGATATCTGTCCCATGTGCTGGTTCAGCTTTGTACTTACACAGCACTGCTGAACACCGTTTCCTAGCTTGGGCTTAAACACTGTGATGTTGGGCACAGGATGACTACAGAGCAAAAAGAAGAGGTGAAATATTCAGAGGAGGATATATTATTTATCTTGCAGAAAAAAAACCAAGCAGCACCAGTAGCCCTGTAGGAAACAGAGAAGTCTGAGGTTCAGTAGCTCCCTGTTTCTATTAAATAATCTGGGCCATTTTCAGTGTGATCCTGCTGGAGGCAGCAACAACACAGGTGTCTGAGCCCAGGCAAAGAGAGGGTCAAGCGGCGAGTTCACACTTCGAGGGGCTCTCAAAGCCACCCTACACCTCTGCACACAAAGGGGAAAGTGGCTGAAATGCTCACACGTGTGCCGCTTGTCAGGCTGTCGCCGGAGAGCTACCTTGACAAAGACATGCCAATAATAAAATCACTCTCTTCCACTCCCAGAATTGTTACTATTATCTGCCTCCTCGTTTGCCACAGGTTTCACGCTTGCTTGGAAAAATTCAGATTGTCACCTTCCCCCGTCACAACATCAGGCATGATCTACCAAGGAAGCAATCTGAATTTCTTCTGTATTCCTTCTTACTTTAGTAGCCAGTCAGTATCAGGAAAAACAAAACAAAAAAAACAAACAAAAAAAACCCCACAAATAGCTAAGTTTCTTCTGTAGGAGATGAAATGCAGTCTTGGTTTCATGCATCACTTACACATCTTTGTGTAAATATGTATAATACACCCATGAGCGTGCTCCCTGGAAACAAATGGTCACTTTACATAAAAGTACAGAAATGCTATTTTTTCACCCAAGAGCCTGCTGCAAGTATTTTTAAATAGGACAGGCGTTTCAACAGTTGTGCTGAAGGGCCCTTAAGGAGATCAGGGCTCTGCTATATTAAAGCACTGTACACAACAGTCCCTCACTCAGAGACCTGACTCCCAGCAAACAGCCCTGAGAAGAAGTCTGAAAGGAGAATAAACAGAAGAGACGTTTCCATTTCAAAGCATTTGTGGCCAAAGGCAGAGTTGCCTTTTGGCTGAAGCGTTTTCTAAATTCAGCTGTCCCTCTCGCACTGAGGCCTTGCTGCTGGCAGAGCAGAGATGGCTGAGAGGGACATATATATATATATGCTCCTTGGCTGCTGTGGCTTATTTTGGGCTTGTGCAGTTTCCTTTCTATCTGTGTGGAAACAGAGGGCTGAGGACTAGAAACGTGCCCCATTCAGCAGTTGTTTAAGCATGAAGCTAAAATGGTGAAGTTGTGGATGCTCTATCACTGGATGTTTTCAAGACCAGACTGGATGGGGCTTTGATCAGCCTGGTCTGGTGAGAGATGTACCTGACCATGACAGAGGTGCTGGAGTTAGGTGATCTTTAAGGTCCCTTCCAAGCCAAACCATTCTATGAAGCTCTGGTAGGAGGAGGGCTAAGGCAGTAAACATTTCCACCTCTGCAGCTAAAACATACTCCGATTGTTAACTGGGATTCAGAGAGGAGACTCCCGAGTCCAAAGCCCCAGTCACTGAACATCACTCCTTATCTTTTTCTGTTGTCATCGGCTATTCAGCAGTGCAAACGATCATAGACAACCTGACTTCCAGAGCTGCTTTTCATTTAGTCACAACCTCAAATGGTGGATTGTCCTATGCCAGGTTTTGTTAACACTCACTTTGCTTTCAGAGGTAAGAGCCTGCCCAGTGACAGCAGCAGAGATGGTGAGTGCCTACCAAACCCACATGCATTAGCCTAAGCTAGCAATTTCTTTCACTGCATTTTCCATCTTTTGATCCAGAAAGGACCTACAAAAATATATGCTTCAACACAAAAACAACTGCATACAAAACAATGCAGCAAAAGAGTAAGATAAAATAGAAGAAACATATTTAGAGTCACTTGGAATAGCAGCTACAGCATTGCAGCCTCTTATTAAGGAAAGAGGAATAAGAGACACAATGCACACATACCTATTCTTTATATCAGTGTGTTTGCTCAAATAAGACCTTGAATTGTCAGATGAATGTACTGTGAGTTTTTGGTTTATAAATACATCTCATTTATTTTCTTCCCTGCTTCTCCACTCCAGGCTTCGAAAAAGTATAGGACCAAACGATTTCTTCTCACAGTTTTGATTCTTTCTCAAAAATGTTGATTAGAAGCAGGCAGCCAAGGAGACCTTGGGATGATTTTAATTACCTGCAGTTTCTTTTGGAAAAGAGAAGAATAGGTATGCAAGATCCTCTATGAAAGACAGATGGATGACTAAGGTCTACCTCATTATAAGCTACCGCAGCACAGACATAGCATGTGGCAATACCCATCTGAGCACATACCATCTTACCAACTTCTTGCAAAGCCAGACAACGTTAGAGGCTCTCCACAGCTGGACAGCATGTTCTTTGGACGAGATTACAATGTGCATGCAGATACTGTGAAATGAATTAGGACTGGACAATGAGAAAAGAGGGGATGAAAAAGGGTGAAGTCCCTAAACAATTCATTCCAAAGGTTCAGGGACCATGCTTACAACCTCCCAATAATGCACTTATGATTAGACCATGAGGAATTTTTCCTGCGATGCAGAGCATCGACAATTTGCCTCATGCAGTGTCTGCTAGAACTGCTTTCTTCTTATTATCTGGTTTCACAACTCACTGCCAACCAGAAGGATGTCACAGACTCCTTTCATACAAATCACAGGAAGAAGCCACAGCTAACAGGCTCTCTCCCAGAGGGAACCCTCATCTCTCATTTTAAGTTGACATCGTTTTATGCTACCCATTTGTTCTTCCTTGTCCTAAGGTTTACAAAGATCTATAAAGCCCCATTTCTTTGGGGTCTGGTTAACCCCTTGCACTGTTTGCAGTAGACTGATTACTTACTTGCATCTGGGTTTGTGGGTTTGTTCTTTCTTCTGTGTTCTGCTGAGAAGGAGGAGCTGCCCAGTGAAGAAGGACAAAGAGGAAGCCAGAGTTGTTAAGACCTTTAATAGGTCAGCCCATAAGCCATTCAAGAGAAGCAGCTGATCTCTATGAAAACTGTCACCGCTGCTGCTGCATAAAATATTTCCTTTGAAGGAAATTTGGGGTAGAAAAGTGAAGCATAGAGATCGACACCTTTGTGGCATTATGACTTCTGAAATTCAATTAGGCCTTTGACCAAAGGGCTGGTGGTTCTGTAGATACACAAGCAGCAAGTACACTCAGTGGTGCTGTCCAAACCAAGGATACTGCTTCTCCTTTGGATGCTGCTTCACCAAGCGCATGAGGTCAATTGATTGATTCTGCTCCTGGATTGCCAAGGAAAAGAAATTACTTATAATTTGATTTATAATTAAAAACATCTTATAAATTCATGAAAGAGCAAATGGTTTCACTGTTCTAAGAATAAGTAGTTATATAGAGTCGTGTTTAAGTTTTTAAAGGAAGGAGGATACTGTCAAAGATATTTGACAGCTCTGAAAGAGAAACACGAAGACTAAATTATATATGGACACTAATGGATTTACAGGAGACATTTCAGCCTCACAAAGTCTTTGCAATTCTTTAGTGAGATTTCTTGGTGTCCTGTCAGCCCAAACGGTCGGGCATGCCCGAACGGTGCTTTGGCACGGCAAGCAGCAGAAACAGGAGGCACATGGAAATAGACAAAATAATTTTGCTCAGGGAAAGGACAAAAATGTTACTAAGAAGTGATATTCAACCTACTTACAGGAAAAACCCAGGCATCCACAGGAAGAAATTCGTATCCTATTTTGCTGCTTTTAATGCAATTTGAACATAAAAACCAGCATACTGAACCTACACCTTCCAAACCATGTCTCAGGCGGGAGCGCTGTGCTGTATAGTTTGATTAATACACAGAAAGCAGCAGGCTGGGTGCTTGTTTTTATTAACTCACTCAGTCAGCTCAAACTTCTGCAGTTTCAGTATGCTTCTAGCACTGCTAGATCATCCAATATCATAACAAGCAATTCTTAAGAGCCAGGACTTAGGAACCCAGACCCTGGTCTGCAGCCTAAGGCCATGTCACTGCCTGAAAGCTGTCAACAGGGACGCTGAAAGAACTGGACCCTACCCCAGCAAGCAAGATGGTCAGAACAACTTTGCACTCTCCTGTGCACTGTGATCCAAGCTGTGGGAACCAGCTCCAACTGCAATGGGCAGTGTACCACTAGCATGCATCATTGATAATGGTTAATAATATGAAGAAGCCACTGTCTCCTAAGAATTACAAAGCCCTAAACTGAGGCTGAACCAGAAGAAATCGGGAGGAATCGATTCATTTTCCCAGGGAACACAAGACTAGGCTTATGAAAAACCTCTGGATATCACAGGACTGGGAATGTTGTGTTTCCAACCATGCTGCAGAGCATTATTACATGATGAAGTGCTCAAATACTGACAGGAAGGATGTGATGTTAACTGCTTTGTACAAAGAAAGAAGCCTCAGGTGGGCTTGTTAAGATGCTGATAGAAGTTTTTGGAAGACACGTACAGGGGAATATGAAAGTATGCTGGAATAGACTCCCTGGGCTTGTGCTGCTGGTGTTCATTGTTCAAGGGGATCAGAGGGGACAAAAGTAATTAAACCCCCATATTTCTGTTCTTAATGTTGAATCTTTTGTTTTTAATTGTTTCTTTAGGTTAAACAGATGTTCCAGGTAAACCTTTGCAGACAATATGGGTGCTACAGCCTTTTGTATGGAGGTTACCTATCACCTTTTCAAAGTACTTACAAAATATCATTAAAAAGTCCCACCTCTTGCCTGTTCCCTGTTTGCGTTCTGTGGAACACTACATACATTGCAATGCAGACCATATAAAATTATTTTATTTATCTATAATTGTTGTTTTATTTATCTGTACTATACGTATTCTTTCTACATTGTCACAGCATCTCACAAGAAACATGATTTCAGAGCCAGTGAAATCCATCATTTCCCCCTATGCAACCAGTGCAGGAGCATTTTTAGCCGTTTGCATCAGAGCTGCAGCAGGGCAAGGACAGCCACTACACTCAACAATGTGAAATATCTTTTGTGCCACTCACAACAGCAGAATGTTCTAAGGGTGGCTTCTTTTAAACCAAGCCAACACCCAGAACAAGCAAGAAATTGTTTAGCCCATATCACAGATGCATACAAAAATCCAAAAGGAAAGAGGGGAGCCACTCATGACCATTTGCACTAGAGGCAGATGAATGAGAAGGAAGGAGACATACAGGGTGGCAAAACTCTCGTATGCCCACAAGGCTCTCGGCTCCACCATCACCCAACACATTTCTCCATGGTCCAGTGCACCATGTTGCGTTTCACTATGCTGTCCATGTCAAGCAAGTTCGAACTCATTCTCACTGCCTGACAGAAGTGACCTGTGAGAAGATGCTGACAAGCAGTCATTTCATTGCTTCATGAAAGACGTCCCTATTCTGTGCTGTTCAAGCCTGATATTTTGCAAGAACAAGAATGAGCTGTTCCAAACATTGCACTCAGCATCTTGGAATGATGCCTCTGATCAGGGGCACCAGGGCTGGCAGAAAAATGAATTCTTACACAAAGACAGTATCTTTGTCCATCTCTATGTTTGAGGGAAAGATGCAGGCATTCAACTAACTGACTGCTTCATACAGTTCTTTCTGTCACATTCAGGACCCTGCTAGATTTCCAGCACATAGACATGACCAAACTGTGCTTCTGAATCAGCCTACTTGATTCCTCAAAATGGTGGAAGTGACAGTATATGAAGTCACAGTGAAGTGACAGTGTATGAGTGGATGCTGTGTCTGCCTTCAGTAGGCTAGAAATCACTTTGTGGTAGACAAAGCCACACTAAAAGCAAGGGTTTTACTCAAAAATGGCAACGGAAGCATGACTTGTGATCATTGTATGTACAGCTTGTTCATTTTTATCTCAAAATTGCTCATGAATAAATGGATTTTTAAAAAAAAATTTTTAAGTGTTTTGCCTGGAAAAGGAGTTGTTTGTTAAATCATAAATATTTGGTCTTCTCAGGAAAAATCACCTGACTTCCTCAGATCAGAAAAGTACTTAGGCTGCGTTTGGCTCATGCTCAGGTACCTCCCGTTATAAAACTGAACATGTATAAATTGTACAATAGCAATTATAATTATTCCCATTAATAAATGGAGAGCTGTGAGATTTCGTGATGTGATCTGAAAACTAGACAGACAGGGAAGTACAGAAAGAGGGACAGGGAAGATAAAAGATAGGTTGCCCAGGTAAGTTAGAGTCACCATCCCTGGAGGTGTTTAAGTGTAGATGTGGTGCTGAGAGACATGCTTTAGTTCTGGGTTAACAGTTGTCCTCAATGATCTTAAAGGTCTTTTCCAACCTAAATTATCCTATGATGATTCTATGAAAAAAAACCCCAAAACCTACATAACTACGACAGTGAGGTGAACCCCTCTAGCACACCTAACCATCCCTCCCCAGAAATGCACCATACAGCACAACGTACTGGCTCATCACAGGTCCATTTCTCTAGAGAAAAAGAGATTTATCACATATTCATGTGCTTCCACAAGGTATCAAAGGATGCTCTCATTAAAAAGACTGCTGGAAATCCTGTAGTTTCATCGCTGCCAGGTGAATTCCTGCCTGGTGGCACACTCATCTCACCTGCTTCACCAAACATCTCCCCAGCCAAATGGCTTCCTCTCCTCTCAAGCTCGCAGAGCACAGTGCCAAGTACAGTCAAATCACACTCTTTAGCACAAATGTGGAATGATTCCTACTTTATATATGCAAAACCAAGATCTCCAAGGACACAGGGCAACTTCATTTACTCTTCACTCATCCTGGGATAAAATACAGAACCCCCTGAACCACCTATGCCCTGTTTCTTTCTACCACGGGTAAATACATCCCATCCAGACTAGGCTCTATCTCAAACTAGTAATATTTTTGCCTCTGTTTTTTGACAGGAACAAAGTTGTGCTCTTCCAAATTCTGTAAGTGGAAGTCTGCTTCAGAGCCTCACTTCTCCTACAGCAAAAAAGTTTCTTCTAATTTCTAGCCTAAATATATTCATCACCAGTCTATACCCTGCTGTTCTTGTGCCAAGACTGTCTGTTAGTTTAAATTATTCTTTCCAACACACGGGGCAAACCCCTGTTGGTTTTACAGACTGCAATCATACTGCCTCTTTGCTATCATTTTACTATGCGACACAAATCATCTTCGCCCTTTGTATCTCCTTTTCATTAAAGCAAACCGTCACTGAACATATTGCTAAGTTCACCCTTCTCGAACATGAGCGACCAGAACAGCACTCTTGATTCCAAATGCACAACAGCTTTGAAGCTCCTCTCTATCAGCTCTACAGATAGGATTGCATTTTTCTTTTCCCCAGCTGCATCACACTGGCATCTCAGGCTGCAAAATACAGCACAGGTTTTCAGAAAACATATTGCACATGATTAGCTCAATCCTTCTCTGCCATGAAATAGCTGAATTTGTAGACAAAGCAAATGCAGCAAGTCTCATCTGGACCAAGCCACTAGCACCTTTCTCTGCCTCACTCTGGTCTAAGTTAGGAGCCCAGTTTACAGCAAAGTGGATTATGTTTAAACCTGAGGTGAATAACCTTGTACTTGGTACCATTCCATTTTATAACATTTCTACTGCTTAATCTTCAAGGTCATCCAATTCTTCTTGCACAATATCTTGATCTTCCTTTTATTGATGTGTCTCACAACCTTGTGTCAGTAGCAGAAAGATACTTCATTAACTCCCTCCACTTCCTGAGCCAAAGTCACTAATAAAAATATTAAGCAAGACTGGCCCGAAGACTGCTCCTTGATTAAGTCTCAATAACTTTCCTCTAACCTTTCTTCCCTTTGCAGTATCCCTTCCTGCCATCTCCCCATTATCCAAGTTCTTGTGCTACTTTCTAATCCCTGTCTTCTCCAATTTATCTAATTCCCTGTGAATCATGGCATCAAATAATTTCCATTTCTTGCATTTCTTTACCAAGGACATCAGTCATTACATTACTCAAAGGTATCCTATAAATTTGGCACAATATCTGAAAACCCCGCATTGCGTTCTTCCCCTAACTTGTATTTATTCTTGCTCATCTCTGCTTCCCATATTAGTCTGTAGTCCTCCACACATACAGGGGTTAGATTAGCACATCTGCCTGTCCCTGATATTGCCTGTTCTTTAGTCAAATGGTGTAAACTCAGACTTAATAGATTTATATAAAAAAACCAAACCACACCAAAAACCAACAACAAACTAAAAATCCTTTTTTTCCACACTAGGACTTCATGTACAAGTTGTAGCAGAAATCTGGGAAAGATATAACCAACCCTTCAGGCATGTCCATTAGGCTCTCAAAAGTATCACAGCCACCTTCAGTGTGGTAGTTGTGTCTCCTTCATACCTCAGAACATGAGCATTTACTCACTTTCCCTTTGTTCACTCCAGGTACTGAATAAGGGTGGAAAGGTATAGTCTTGATCAGGTTGAGCTGAATCATCTTTCCTGTGCAGAAAGGCAAAGCAGTTTCTTAGTTTTGGAGCTTCACCTACGTTAATTGTAACCCATCCTTACTGCATAGTGCATCTCTCCCCATCCCCTCCCTTTCTCCTTACTTTGTAATTATTTGATTGCAACTTTTTTTTTCCCCTTCTTTCTCTACTTCCCTTTGCTTTGAGTCTAGCTCAAGCTGGGTTTTGACAGTTCTCACCTTCTCTCTAGGGAGCCTTGCGAAGTTTCTCTTTTGGTTTTAAAATGTGGTGCTTATTTAAGCTGCTCCATTAATTTATACTTGGGGCCTAAAAAAATTCTATTTCTGCTTTTAAAAAACTTTTTGAAGTGAGAGTCACCCTCTGGAATAAGAGGAATGTTAAGGCTGAGATTCTCCCACGATCATGTTCACCATAGTTTAAACATGTATCCTGAATAAGACTTTTCCAACTTAATTGCCCCAAAGACTGAGAAGAACAGGCAAAACTCCCAGAACAAAACCCATTCATGTTGCTTCACTCCTCATTAAGTATCCCATTCTGGTATTGTTTCAGTCTTAGAAGTTGAACAGTTAATGGTCTCTGTAATTAACTCTTCCACATCCTCTCAGTAGCCAAGGGTGAGCTCCATGATAATCTACTAAGTAAGTAGTACATGGCTCACATTAAAGACAGGAATGCCTCCCAGGGATCCCACATAATGAACAACAACAACAAAAGATTACAAGGCCCAGGTATCTTTTTTATGACTAAATACACATTGGAGGAGATGGGGGAAAAACAGAAGACAAAAGGTTACAGTTATTGCTTGCTCATTAGCCCTGCTTAAATGTTTGGGAGCTTTGCACCCATTACCATGACTCATTAGCGATTTCCCTTCTGGGAGACACTGGGCAAAATGGGCACAGAGGTGTTTATGTCCAAGTGAATTCCCTGTCCTCAGAGGACTTCTGACACCACAGTGCACTCCTGCAGTGAGGCCTCCATTTATCCAGTGAGCTTGAGCCAAACCCTACGGCTGCCGTCTACGGGGTGCTCCCATGCAAACCTGAGCTCTGCCAGCTTTCCATTGCTTCTAATGAGCAACAGCTCCGAGGTCAGAGTTAAACTGTCTCACACCCTGTGGTGCCCCAGGCTTTCAGTCTGCTCTTCTTCAGGCTCCTCTGGAGCAGTGAATTCAGTGGAGATTATTTCACAGCAGCAAATGTCTCTTCTGAGAGCTCACATCACATAGTAAGCAGGGCAGAAAAATTGAACAGTACTTTTTTGCACTGTTAAGTATCCAAGAAATGTATTTAAGAAAAGAAGAAATTGGGTAGCATTTATATCTAAAAGCAGGATGCAGAGTTCCCTCTTTCACACACCCTCAGAAGAGTAGGGAAAACACGCCACAGAGACATCTGGAGGGATTTCAGAACTTCAGTGCTTCCCAGCTGGAACCATAAATAAAAAAGCAGCACTGCAAAGATTTTCCATTTCTAGACCAGACAACAAAATTACCTATCCTGTAGCCATTAAATGCCAGAATGGAAATAGGTATCTGACTAGAATAGCCAGCTATTCACATCTTCATTTTTAATAATTATTGATCAAAACGGAGCTGCAGTTACATGTGACAGCAGCAAGGACAGACTTGGTAGTGCGTGCCCGCAGGTCAGCCAACAAGAACGGTCTACTACAACTACAAATGGCAAATCCAACGTGAAGGGCTGGCACATTTGCAAGCGCAAAGCTGAGAGGCAGCAAGTTAGCCCAGGCCTGATCCTGCTGCCTGTGTGTCCACTAGATTCTTGCCCCTGAGCACTCCAGGAGACAGATGGTTAGCACGACTGATTGCATAAACCAGCTATGCTGCTCGAAAGACATATGCATTCCAATGTAGCTGGAAGAAGCAGCCGACAGTGAAGCTCTGGCAAGAGCCTACTGTTATACTTGCCAAATCCTAACGTTTTCTCAAAAACCCAAACAAAGCAAACCAAAATTCCCACTGCGGTCGAGTGGACTCTTGTACAAACATGCCTAACCAAGATCTTTCAGACAGTGATTAGTCTCCTCTTAGATCTCTGGCATGTTTATGGAAGGACATCTATAATTAATACTAATTAATTAGAATTAATACTACCACTAAGACTGATGTTTTGGAAGCTGCCCGGGCAATACAGATTCCCATTCCCCTCCATTTTTAATGGGAACTGAGTACCCAAATGCCTTAAAACCTTTCTTTGTTCCCACGTAGCACATAAAACCCCCTCCTTGATAATATGCCTTAACTGCTTGGCACAGTCCTGGCATGGAGACAAAGCAGGGTGGTGACCCTCCTCTGAAACAAAAAGGTTTCTCCAGGCCTGCTCCAGGCAGATAGGACTGGAAGCCAGAGCAGAACAGCATTCTTCAGCGCTGACAGTGCTGCACACCGTTGCCTGCCTGCACCCACACTTGAGCTGAAGAATATCTTTCATGAGCCACCGTGCCAGCTAATGCAAAGGTTTTATATCAAATCAAGCAAGAGGTAAATGTAGCTTTAAAATGGAGAAGACTTTCTCCTATGCAAACGTGCACCATTTCACTACAGAGAGCGATCTGCATTTATTGCAGAGTGAGGACTACACATTTTTGCAAAATATAAATTTCTTTAAAAGCAAGAATCATTTAGAAAAACACCTCCCTTGAATCTACGCAGGGTATGTCAGGTTAATCCCATCCTCATTTGTTTCTCATCTTCAGGGTAGAGTGGTCAGCTCAGGATTCTCATACCCCACTCCTCCTGCGGGACTGTCAATCAAACCACCCACACCTCCAGTGGTGAAGTGTCAAGTCCCCAGGCCTCTGGCAATGCAGTTTCCTTAATCTGCTTAGGCTCCTCTGAACACAGCCAGCACAAGAATTAAAGTAAAAAACCTGTGAAGTGCCGAGAGCAAGACTATGATCCAACATAACATTTCAGTTCATGTTTTTTATTCCCTCTACAATCCAATTCTGATTATGACTGGACAAACAACGTACCACAGTCTACCACCTCAGTGGCCTGGGGACAAAGTGGACTGTAAATGTTAATGTTCTTCTAAACAACTTCAGAGTCCTGTGCCACCAGGTGACTTAGGTAGTTTGCAAGGCTTGAGCACCATCGACAGTTTTGCCCCTAAGGCAACACACGGTTCCTGGCAGAAGCGACACCAATGCTGATACTGCTGTCACTGCGCTGGAGAAACTGTCCTTCGTCCACATAGCACTGGTCTTGTCTTGAGAGGATGTCATTTCCCACCCGTAACCTCCAGAAGCATTTTCAAGTGGCAATTGGAAACATTGCAAGTGCTGACATCAAAGAACAATTATCGCTTAAATTAAGAGATAAGGGGGTAAACATTGGCCTGTATAATATATTCCTTTTTTTTTTTTTAATCTTTTTTTCTCTCTCTCCCCTTGCAGAGTAGAGCTGCACACAAAAGGAGTTCTGCACCACAAGTGAATCATCAGCAAAGAGTAACACAGCCACACTCCTATTCACAGTAATCTCCCGAGGTTCGGTGTGCCATTGCTCCTACATGACTGCCTGGAAGGTGGAAAAGTATCTCCACAACAAACTGCTTCCCATTCTAACTTCATATAAGCCTGCTTCCGCTCTAAATTTAACTTGGCATTAATTCTTGGACTATTCATGAAAAAAATCATCAAAGTTTATACAATCTTTGTCTGAAGGTGCAATTCACCTGACTTTATCTGAAGTAATTACTGAAACATGAGATAGGAAGGATGCTAGACCTTCAGTGCTGGAAATATTTGGCATTTTTTCAGGAATGGTTCAAAAATGAGCTACAGCAGCTTATATGATCAAACTCCACAGCTCTGCCACTTTAAATGACGCTATTGTAAGAGGAGAAGTGGGGGGGGTGTGTGTGTGTGTGTGTGTCATGCCAAGAGGACCAGGCTAAAAAGGGAATATTTCTAAACTCTCAAAAATCAACTAAGATTCTGTATCTGAGGCACAACAGCTACTTTGCTTTCACTCCCCTTCTGCACGCTCCCCTTTCTCATCAAGGATTCCTCTTTGCAGTTTAGCGTCTGGAGCGATTACGCCTGAACCACACGACAGACTTCTCGGTGTGGAAAAAGAGCGTCGAACGCGACAGGGGCAGAATAGTCGTTTTTAAACCTATGATTCCCAGCTAGCTGTCTGAACCAATAAATCTGAGGAGAAGCCTTTCTCCTGCATCAAAAATGTAAGCAGCAGTGGACCTACCAGGTGCCCCCTAGAAATTGCTGTCATGCACATGCATATAAACACAGGGGTCAAATTATCTCTTTCAAGGTGACGCAGAGATTTCATTACTTTGAAAATGATAGAATCCAGTGGAGGTGAGTCCTTATTAGATGGAGTGGTCAAGTGAAACACATTGTTTTATTCATGATGAGATCGTGACTGTATTATCAAAAAAGCCTACGGGTCTCAACTCAGCATTCCCAAATTTTGCTGCTCTGGTTCAAAGCAAGCCTCCTCTTTGGTTTTCCAGCCTTTCAGCCTTTCCCTCTACCAGACTCTGAAAAGTCCACCGGTTTGAGATCTGAATGCTCAATTTGGTGCCTCAGTGCTCAGGACACTGACCTACAGTCATGGTGTGAAGTCAGATATTTGTGGCCATCTGAATCAGATACGGTAAAACAGCACCAAGGACTCCTGCCTTCAGACTTACCTACTGAGATGCAGGGAAAGAACAGAGAGGACTGAAAAGGTCTAAGAAATGTGGGAACTGGGGCTTCCACATTCCAGCCCTTCCTGCTTCTTACCTCATTGATGACCCTCAGCTGATCATGTTCTTCCTCAGTGCCACTGTTTTCTCAGCTGACTCACAAGAGTGTTAGGAAACCTGATCACCTTACATGCTCAGTGATACAAAAAAAGATGTCTGTTGGGTTTCCAGAGCTACTGGGAGCAATCAAGTCTTCAAAAGACTTAGAAAGCATCAAGAAACAATGTGAGTTCAGGGTATATAAAACCTTGCATGTTTTTGCTGGGCAGTGGGAGAGACCCAATAGAGCTTGGGTCAAGTAGGAGAGCTGCGGAGACCTTTAAACGCCTCCCTTAAGCACTATTCACTCTGCACTTGGGTCCATGCAAGCGCTCTGGTCCCCCTGTGCTTCTCCTCTTCTCTACCCTCCCTATGCACTCTACAATTCGCATCAGTGCTTGGAAGTTCAGTGCGGTTTGAACTCCAAACATCTGCCACCAAATTATTTCTCTCTCCTGGTTCACTGCGCAGAGATTCTGCATCAGTGAACTACAGAATCTATCCACCGACAACAGGCTTATCACAGCAGCACCAACCTTCCGCAGCTGAAGTGCATTTCTGTCAGGGGACTTGGCCGAAAAAGAAAAGGGGATGATCTCTCTAATAAATACAGAGGGCTTCTTCCCTTCCCCAGCTTAAAAAAAGCCCCTCAGAGCAGGTATCCGATATGGTAAGCGGTCCATTAAATTGAGCCAGCCGCTAAATGACACTGGAACGCCTGCGGCACGAACAGATGCGCCCGCTGTGTATGCAACAAATTGATTAAGGTCCGTGCTGTCACAAGGAACAGTCAATCAATCCAGAAGGGCTGGTTGCTAATTTCTAGCCGTGAGGAAGCTTCCCCACTTTGTGGGGGATTATGCAAACCTGAATCTACAGGCACGCTTCTCCCTTGCTCCCTTGGCAGCGCAACGGGCATACGGATAATGCTTTTAAGTGTCCATTTACTGATTTAATTAGAGAAAAAAAAAAATTATCCAAAGTGCTCATGACATCTACATGAATGCAAAATGAATTCATCATGATTGGTGCTATTACAATGAACAGCAAATGCATTCATAATGGCAGGACGTTTAAGAAGTAATGTGTTGCCGGATCCTTTGTCTATAAAAGCGATAATAAGGAAATTGGGTGCATCACATAAATTTAAAAGGAACTCAGGCACTGCAAGCTGCTGCTTCAAAGGCTCAGAGGAGAAATACAAGTACATGTGGTTCTTAGCACCTCAGCTGCAATATTATTGTTTCTCTGTACTGCAATGGATCTTTTTCCATCTCTGAATCCAAGCCATCTAGACCACCTTCCAGTGCAGAAATGTTCCCTATAGGATACTTGCTGCTGCCTTATCCAATCTAATTTTCAGTCATCTGAAAAGAATGGCTTTCCACCATCCCCCTGGATAATTTTACAGTCTCTGAAAGGTTAAGGATTGGAACTGGCACCTATAACTGAACCCAAATTTCCTTTCTTAATTTGTTAATCTACAGTCTAGATTAGCTCTGGAAGACATCTAAGGCACAGAAGTTTAATTTCTACTGTTACATCAAATCAGTCAGCAAAGAGCAAATTCATCTCACTGGAGACAAAGCACTGGTTGATATCAAGCTCATTTAAGTGCAAAAAAAAAAACAAACCCACGAGGAGAGTGTACAAGCATGCAGATACAGAACTAGTAAGCAATGAAACATTCCTTGGGAGAGGTATCCAAAACTTCCCCTGCAGATGGTATATGTGGGGCAGTCTCACCTTCACACCCTGAAACTCTTAAACTCTGTTATTGAAAGCCAGGTCCTGAATAGATGTCTCTCCAGGGAAGGTAACACCAGCAGTGCCTGGAGCACACAGCACTCGCACCACTCCATTTCAGCAGCACACAATTGTCTTCAGAACAAAAGGTAGGGAAGACAATTTCTGCATCTGTCTCCTCTTCTTCTCCTTTTCAGATGCAGGAGGAGCATGTGGCTCTCACGGGCACTCGGATAGCTCAAGTACAGGCTCACCTTTTTAAGCTTTTCACCTAGGCACAACAACAAAAGCAAGCCTGGGGAGAACTGCCCCATACCTGCATTGCCTTTACAGCTGTGCCAATGGGCTGGTGCTTGCACAGAGGGCAGAGCAGCATATGACAGCCCTTAAGCACAGAAAGGATATGGGGCAAAAGTACTCAGCGGCAAAGCTTTCAGCAGCAACAGCTGTAAACAAATCTCACCACCAGAATAAGTTGTGCCTGCATTTGGCAATTCCTTTTTTCCTCATCCCTATGATCAAAGACTAAAAGTGTCTCAGGTAGCTAGCTATTCATCACAACAGCTCGGGGGAAAAAAAAAAGACCCAACGGGAAGCAGAGCACATGGAACTGCTGATGAAAATGAATGCAGTGCTGCTGAAAAACCAGGTGGTTGCATTGCTCTGTACCACCGGTGTTGATTTTGGCTCAGTGCCTTCAGCACATTATGAATATTGGAAGCCCTGTGGTCCTCCCCACAGAGGATGTGAAGTCAGCTCTCCTGTGAACCTCCTCATGTTTGTGAGATACCTACAATCCACAGTAAAATGGCTCTTTTTCCTACTCTGATATTGTCCCTTTTCTCCTCCCTGTGATGAAAACCTCCCATTTTTAACACACGCAGGCCACAGCAGGGTGATGAAGTTACATTTTAAGCTGAAAAAGAGCTAGAAACTCCTCAGTTTTTTGTCCTTGAGAAAGGAAATACCATTTGCTGCTGCTGTCTTACAATGACATTCCTGAGAAAGCTTTGACAGCAAAAGCATTTATAACCTTGGTAATTTTATTTAATAAAAGAAAAAGCTCAGATGGTAGGAACAAATAGGTTTGAGCTCTCATACACAAAGGCAATCTCTATGTACAAAGTCTTACTAAGCTTCTATAAAAGTCAGTGGCCTTTATGTTTTAATGTGCTTTTGGGAATAGGTGACTAGCAAGAAGTCATTCTCGTGTGCTTTTAAAAATGTGATCCTTATGTGCAACTAACTTCACAAGAACTCATAAACTAACTTGAAAACCAATCCCTCTCATATTTGTTACAGGGTGCTAATACACAAGAGACTCTCATTCAGCAGCTCTGCTTTTGCGCTTTCACTTTGCTTCACTATCAATGTTTTCGTAGCAAAATGTCACACCATGCCC
This sequence comes from Actenoides lindsayi, assembly GCA_025331215.1. Lineage (NCBI taxonomy): Eukaryota > Metazoa > Chordata > Aves > Coraciiformes > Alcedinidae > Actenoides > Actenoides lindsayi. The sequence continues at coordinate 15,004 of WTSP01019160.1, read as the reverse complement.
AAGGTGTGCATCAGGCCCAAAGAGACACTGTTCTTTCTTTCTAAAAAGGGAACCAGAGAGTAACCAAGAAATTTGTTTGCAAGCCATGGAACTGCTGCTATTGCTCAATAAGATACAAAATTACAGTGAATTCATAAGAAGGGTATCCTGCTCTGTGATTTTTTTGTTGGCTTCCAAACTCAGTATAAGAGAAAATAATGTGTCACACAGTTCTCACACCGTGTTCTCAAACAGAGCCATGAAGCTTCCCTGCTCCATTTCTGAATATTATAGTGAGTGGGAAGAACTTAAGCTGGGCTTTGGGCTCCACCCAGGCAGAGGCTAGTGGGGATCTCTCCAAGAAACCACCTGAGTGCCCAGATGAGCCCAAACTGTGGGGTTTCCACACTGAAAATTATTTCTCCTATTGGCTGTGCCTGGCATTTGGATGCAGAGGGAGAACCTTGTTCTTTGGAGAGAAATTATATTCACTGAGCACAGTTTCCCCTCTTTCAGAGGCCAGCTGCACTATAAAGGCAAATGAAGTGCAGGCACTTTCCTATGTGCAACAAAAAAATGCACAGTGCAAGCCTTTACCACAGGCAGGCACCAAGGGCAGCATAGCACAGTAAAACTGCAGATACTGTGGAGTCTAACTACTAAAAATAAGTTACTGGAAACTTTTTAAAAGAAAAAAAAAGTCAATTTGAAAATCCTACCAGGTACTCACACTGGATGTCAAATCACAGCTAGCTGAAAAGCTCTGTCTTTCAAATATAAGAATCTTCTACAATCTTATTACAACCTGCCTACAGCGGTGGCCGAGTATACATTGTGCACATATCTCCCCATATCTATCACACAGTGACAAAAATATCTAAACGCTAAGCATGCATCCTCCTAGTGATGGCCTTCCCTCTGCTTTATTGTCTACAAGCAGACAGTAAAGCACTGATAAGAGAACATCCAACAATACATGAGACAGAAAAAAAAGTAATGTCTCCAAAGAGCTTGACAGGCAAAAAAGTGATACTGTAAAAGCCAGAAAAAGGGGTAAAACCAAAGGGGATTGGGGTAGTGCAACTGTCAGTTCAACACACAGAGGACCCTGAGAGTAGCAGCAGTCAGGCAGTTTGCTATGTCACTTGTCTTACTAGTCAGTTCACCACTTCCCATCCTGTATTACCAACCAGCCACCCACGTGTAACAGCTTGACTAGCCTAGAGTGAATTTGAATGGGTATCTCAAACCCTTGTGCCTCACATGGAGATCTTGCTGGATAGATATGCTATGGCTGAGCACAAGTTATGGGTCCAGCACAGCAACACCAGAAGAAATTCCCAGTCTTGACTTCTGGGCATGCCAGAAGATGATCTGATAGTCCCTTCAAAGGGACTTAATGGGTGGTAGCTCAATGAAATCACACCATTCCCCTTACTGGCATCTAACGGCTGCAATCCAGTGGGGCCTTTTACATTCACCTTACTCTAAGGAAGCATTGCTTAAATAGTAGCATAGTTAATTGTCCTTCTAGAAATCACATGTTAAGTCATAAATAGCACTCTGGTCTTCTAGCAGACGATGAAGCAATGTTTACAGCTTTCAGACTAAAGAAACATGTTCTATGGTTTTGTTTACTTACTGAAGTGAAGTGCTATCTCTGCTGACACAGACTCTGACCTGGTTTATCTACACTGAAAATGCAATTGCATTACTTACTCTTTGACAAAAGAAACTTTTTCAAAATCAGACATAACAATACACTAGGGGGAAGAAACTGAGAACCTCTGAAATCTGGAATCAAGGTTTTGGAGTGGTGAGAAGCTACAGTGGCTATCAATTCCTTCCACACTCCAAGGAACCTGTGATTGCCCACCTCCAGTATTTAGTGCTGTTTTAACAGAGAGGATGGACATATATGACAGCGTAACCGGGATTTCACTGCACCTGCAACTGGCTAAAAGTAATCAAACATTGTGAGGCCAAAAGAGCTCTTTCCATGATTTCCTTTTCCAGAAGTATGAAAACCCTATTTGAAACTCAACTGAGACAAGCAGTACATTCCATAAACTAAAAAATGAAATAAAGAAAAAAAATAATAAAATAAAATTGACATTTTTCAGTTACATGACTGCTTCACTCTAAACTGATAGCTCACCATGGCCTTTAAGAAGGGTATTATGGGGAAAAAGTGAAACTATTACTCTCCCTTGCCCAAGAAATATAACTGTAGCACTAACAGGTTGACTGCAAACACTCCTCTGCTCGTCTCGGAGCTCTTTTGCCCTGTTATTAACATACTTATTTGTTTAGACTAAAAGACACTTAAGATACCCATCAAAAAGCATTTCTTGGGCATAGAGACAACCACGTGCTCTAAGTTTTCATGAAATCCATCAGAGAGATGTTCTCAGGCATGCCACCCTTCCCCTGTCTCAAACCCTAAATTAATAACGTTTAACACACAGTGGCTTGCACGTATACCTCAGTGCATTGCTAGTGTACCCAGCAGAAGTGAAAACGTCATGACTCCACAATTTATTGCACCACTTCTACCTATGGATGCGTAAGAATAATAAACATAACATTACAACTTTAAGCTCTATCTAGCTCGTAAGCAAACTGCATCAAAATCTACTCCCTAAGTGCAGCTCATTACCCATGTGCTGAAAAAACTTCCAACCTACATAAATTTGAAATAGTGTTTCCCTACTCCTATTTTTGCATATTGTCTGAAAGGTAAATGAGATACCATGAAACTGAGAGGAGAAGCAGTGATATCTTTATTTATTCATTTTAATGGTAAAGCAGTTAAACACACAGCCTCATATGCAAGAGAGGTTCAGAATTCCCTTGGTAAACTACCAAGAGGTTTTACACCACTGCACTCCATTACAATAAATCGGTGACTTTCAGGTAAAAATCAATAGTGACATTCAAGACTCTACCATCTGGCACATCTCCCTTTTTGGGGTAGAGTTGACTTGCAGTTTTAACTTTAAAAGTCTTTCTAGACAGTGGTAGAGCTTGCTATGGAAGGGTTCGCACAGGACACTAAGGGACTGGGCTCTGTTGTTTTTTGCACGTGTAGCTCAATGACAGGGATTCCTGACCCATAACTGAGATGCCTCCACAAACTGGCAGCGCCGATGATAAACACCAGATGGTTCTCCTGTTCCGCACTGGTCAGCGCTGCTCGCGTTTTATGCGGCAGCAGGAGACTGCCCCTCGCATCTCGTGCTGGAAGCGGGGAGCTCCCAAGCTTTCTGAGCCCCGGACATTTCAAGAGGATGTTTACAAGTAGCACAGCAGAGGCAAAATCAAAACAGATGGTAGACAGATGTGAGTGGAGTCAGGAAGGGGAAAGCTGCCTGGAAATGTTCTTAGCAGTGTCACTCTCTGCCTCACCCCAAAACACCCCACAGGCATCAGCAGGGAGCGAAGGAAGTCTGGCACAACCAGAAAAAGCATCTGCATCGCCTACATGGTGTCCCAGAAAGGCCTGAATTTTCACACATTGCTCAAACTACAACCAAACTGACAGCACCTCTTTCCATTCCTCTGTTACCATTTCCCCCCCCGTTCAGAGCACAACAGGTCATACACGATGGCAGAGCTCCTGCTCCCTAACAAGGGGTGCAGACCTTGCTCCAAAGGAGCTGGAGCGCTGTGCAAACAGCCATTAATCTTACATGAGCTCTGGACAACTATTACCCACACGTTATAGATAGACAAAGAGAAGCAGACAGTAGAGGGTCATGTTTACAGTCACACAGGAGACAAGTCACTGATCTAAGGAGGGATGCCATGGGAGCTACCTGCCTGCCCATCCTCAGCTGCTCCTATGACTGCTCCAGTCTTCCTCCTGAACCCTGGGGTTTCGCTGCTGATGTGGAACATCTGGACAAAGGAAGGTTGGCACAGGTTATCTACCAGCTATCAGGAAATGAGTAAATGTCAGGTCTCTGTCTTTTTAAATGAAATCTACTCCTGCATGCCCTTACCAGACAGCAGAAGATAATTTATTTCTTTAGAACAAAAACTTGAATATATCACCCTAGCAGCCTTCTGCATTGTGACCCCCATACTAATCTTATTAAGAGAGAGGTTACTGGGCTCTTTGTTGGTGAACAGCACATTAATGAGATCTCCTTGAAATAATCCCATCTCTAATATGCAGGGAAAATTACATTTTCCAGCGTAATTACTATGTCAGTCAAAAACCCCAACTCTGTCATTAATTGCTTTTCTTCAGATTCCAACAGCTTCTTGTCAAGCAGTAAAACTCCAGGAAGAGGAGGGGGAAGAACTCAGGCAGTTCATCTTATTAAGTAAAACCAACAGAAGCTCTGGGAGGCTTTGCCTGGCTGGAGTCTGTTGTTTTAACTGTGGGAGCTGCAGACATCATGGCAGGTTGGTCAGAAGTAGGTCGCTTTGTTAGAGCACATCCATCTGCTGCATCTCCTCCCCATAACATCTCTTGCCCAGCCACGGCCCCTGGGGCACCAGAGCCGTATGCAGTAGAGATGATCCCCAGTGGTGGCCAGCGAAGCCAAACCGCTCTCCCTGGGACCTGTCAAGTCTCATAGATGAGACAGGGTCAAACCCAGTCGCATCTTGAGAAGGCTGGCTGAGGAGAAATCAGTGCTGCAAAGAGAAGTACGGGAAGTTGGAAGGTGACACCCATAAGCCAAGGACCAGGTGAATAACAAGGAGGGAGCTATACGCTATTACCTTTTAGATAAGACACAGAGACATGACCAATAGGAGCTGCTTCTTAGAGAGTGTTTAATATCCCCCCCCAGGGCAGGGAAGTTGAGGAGGGATGCTGCTGGGCAGAGGTGGGAGGCGAGGTATCACAGGGGGACTAAGACCTGCTGCAGCAAGATGATTTGTACCCCAGTGACAGCAGGATGATCTGGCACCTGCAGCCCTGCCACCAACTTGCTTGCACTCAGTGAAGGCGTTCAGCTCCCTTCTTAAATTTGAGGAGTTTCCAGTTTGTCTTAAACAAATAGATTTCAAGGGTGGTGGACTCCCAACTTTCCATCTGGTAACAAAAGGGAGCTGAAGATCTCTCTCAAACTTAACACAGGCTAAGTGTGAACAAGGAAGCTAAGCCTGACACCTTCCTTGTGAAAAATACAGCCATAACTTCCCCATATTTTCATCTGCCATTAAATCAAAACACTTAGTCTTAGAACAAAAACATTGTAAAACAATAAAATACTGGTCTTCCACAGCCTCTATCAGAAAATGGGCTTTACACAAGATTACGATGTAAACATGCAAGTCAGCATTCAGGCTTTAGTAAAACATTGACAGCTTTTGTTCAGTCGTCATTTATCAGGCATTTGGTACAGAAAAAATAGGTGGTTATCACTGTATTATTGCTGCCATACGACAGAGGGTCTCTCCTTTCCTCCCACCCCAGGGGGGTCTTTAAGGATAATTGACAGAGCATCACTTTTAGCTCAGAAGTGTTAGTCAGCTCCAGCTGACACACACCAACTCCCCAGACTGGGTGACTGCAGAAATAGTTCTGACAGTACATACACACCTTACAGCAAGTGAGCTTCCACCCCAATAAACCTGGAAAACAGTCCACAAGAAAGAACATATTTCTAGCAAGCATTTATTTGCTAATGGACAAGCAAAGGCAGGAGCAGAAAATGTAAGATTCCTGGATTTAAAAACAAACAAATGGACAACAAAAATATATATGAGAAAGAAGTCATTCGAAGAAAGGAATGAGAAACCAAATGATGCCTTTTTAATCACTTTTCACTGAGGGTGAAAACTGGAAATAATTGCAAAATGTTAACGAACAGAAAAACTTACCCAGCAACAAAAAGCTTGCCTGCACATTAGTCTGTGGAGTAAGGACCCTGAAATGGCCTCCCAAGAGGAAAGGAATACAGGGACCCCTAACAATTGAGATACTTGAAAAGGAACAAGGAAAAAAAAAAAAAGGAAAAAAAAAGAAAAAATAGGAAAGAAAAAGAGAAATAAGAGAGTAAGGAACAACTTTATTCTGAATGCGGACAAAAAAGCCAGCTAAGAGGTTTCCAGTCCACTTAACTAATTGTTGAGGTGCTGTTCTGCCAAAAGCAGAGGAGTTGTTCTTCATTAAAGTTTACCCTGTGCAAACTCTGTAAAAAGCCACAAGTGCTACCGAATACTTGTCCCACACAGCCACAAAAATATACACGGGTGAAATCACTTCTCTCCCTGTGATTAAGACCTCCCACGGCTCTTGTGTGATTTCAAGGCAGCTGCACAGCAGCTCAGACCTCCTGTACTAGACTTCCCAATGTCTCTGCCTCATTACCATACAAGATCCTTATGCATCCTATATGTAAATAAGCTACTTCAATAAGATACATAACACAGCATCAATTGCAGGATGCTAAATTTCCCCACGTCAACCAAGTTTAGTAAAGACAGAAGACAAACAACTCTCTCTTGGGGGACACACCACCAAGTCTATCTTCTCCCCTCTCTGACATTTTAGAGTGCCTTGTCCCAGGTGCCGAATTGCTCACCTGGGTGAGAGTTGAGAGGTTTCTCAGCAGCAGCCTTTAATCAAATAAACCTTCTTGCTGAGAGGGCCTGACCCACCCATTAACTTCTCCTGCAAGGTCCCATTTTATTATGCTACCCATGAACCACAACCCCTGGGGAGGGAAGTGGAGAAGAAAATGCTGTGCCAACAGGGTAACAAATTACTTTTCCTTTGTCCCTGGCTGCCAAGCCTCCATGAGGGAGCCGAAAACAGAAACTCAGCTGGGAAGGCAGGAACAAATCCTTCGTTTGTTGAGAATGTGGCAGCAGGTGGTTTATAATGGCCATGGGAAACTGCTCATGATCCAATGAAGCAGGTTTGGGCTAAAGGACTAGGAAGCTTTCAGCAGCGACCTATGCCACCTCCTTCCCAGATGCTGCACATACTTGGCTCTTCCTGCCCTGGCAGACAACAGGTCCATCCCTACAGCTTTGGAAAAGGGGCAACCTTCCTCCCTTCCGCTATCGGATGTCTAGCTGTCAACAGCAACTTTGAGATGTCATCCCGATGAGCTGTGTCTGTGCTCTGAGGGATGCTGCGCAAGTCATGGAGGGGATTTTAATAGCAGATACTTTTTGAGAGTGCCCAGATCTCAAAAGAAGGGTCAGCCAAATTAACTGCTATGTTGTCACAAAACATATTTTTTAAATAGCCAAATCAATTTAAACCAAACCAAACCAAACAAAGATACTGTAGCAGTAACTCTGACATGGCCAAAGATCCCAGTACAGCCAATACAATGTCTGGAGCATGATGTGAAAACAAGAGCAAAACCAGATGCAGGCCACTTTTAATTTATTTTTCAGCAGCAGCATTTGGACAGGAGAAATAACAGCCTTCTTCTAAGAACCCTTGAGGGGACTTCTTGTCATGGGTCAAGGTGGCACTCACAGAAGCTTTGAAAAACCATGGCTGCATAAAAGTATTTTGAATGTGCCTTTTTTTCTGTACATGTGACTCATTAACTGTTTACTTAGAGATAAACATGTGGGGTTTTTTTTTGCTTTTAAATACCATCTTATATGAGATGTTTGCTCAACACAAAGTCCACTAGCTGGGCTGGATCATAAAATGAACATAAAATTCCATTATGAATCATACGATACCAGCAGGACCAGAGAAAGTTGAATACTGTGTGACTGCTTAATATGGGGCACTACAAAAAAAACCCAACAAAAACCCAACTTTCCTCTCCTCTTTTATTTATTTTCTGGGGATTTTCTAAAGCTGAGATCTCCCTCAGCCTGCCAATCCCTTCACTGATTCCCTATTAACAAGAACAGCTTCACAACGAAACCCACAGAAATCAGAAGAGTCCACTGGCTAATAATTAGAATGGGTCAGATCCTCATTATAGATTTCTGCCCCATCCATACTGACAGGTCATCCACTGAAAGAGCCCTTGTGCAATGCTCTTTGTTAATTAAGTGCAAAGTAGGTCAAGTAACATGTGACAATTGAAAATGATGTGGTCATGAAAAAATTGCCTGGGCATTTGAGGAGTCAGTCACACCTCTAGGAAAAATAAAGTTAACAATAAAAGCATGACCCTCTCCAAAGACTTTCATTTTATCTGCACAAACTTGGGGGCTTTCAGTTCCCAGCTAATATATTGACTATTTTTAGATGAAACTCCTGATCATTAATTGCTAAAACTCTACTCCAACTATTAAAATTAAAATATATCAAAGAGAAAGCTAGGTCAGAGCAAAGCACTTCAGTCAGCTAACTGTCTGTTAGGTGAGAAATGAGCACCACATTATAACTCCTTAGTAAAACTGTACCTTTACATCAGGCTGAGAAAGTAGCTCACTGGTTCCTGCTGCTTTCCTATGGTGAAACAAGAGACATTAATGCAAATAGTACCAAAAGGTGTCACCAGCAGCTCTGAAAGGGATGGTAAGACAGTTGATGTTAGTATTGAGCTCAGTGACTCCAGATGCATATTGTGTCATGGCACTAATAAGTAATTCCTAGATTTCATAAATAATTATCAGATGCTTTCTGCCCTAAGACAAGTCCCTGGAGAAGTCACTGTACATAGCCAGAGATAGATGTTTATTATGAAATTTTTCTGCGCATGCCCCATATCTTCTCCCTCCAGCAACTACAGATGACTTTGCAGCCACATCCCCGGCAAGCACTAGAAACCCCCTACAAAGGGAGAATTCTCCAGCAGATCCTTCAGAGCTTCCACACAGCATCCCAAAACCCAACCTTGCACACAAAAACATTTGCAGCATAGATGAGGAAAGGCCTCCAAATAACCACCTTACACCATACCTACCTGTTCCATAACGTCCCAGTGACTTGCTCCACAGACTTCAGTAAGGCTCACTGCCTGACCAGTGCTTTCCATGGGCTGGAGGGAAACAAACCCAAGAGCTGAACCCCTACACTAGCCCTCTTCTGCTCTCCCAAGATCCCTGTGTACCTAGGAGCTCACAAGGGTCAGAAACATGAGTAGCTCCTTATATAGGCTTGGTCCACCTGGACAGCATTATGGACCCCCGCTGGCTCTTTTTAAAGACTTCATAACCAGAACATACTGATTTCCAGGTCATGCAGGCCCTCTCCATCACCTCACTGCAGCCTGACTAAGGGCTGAGACACCTTGAAGTCTCACCTGTTGTTTCTACAAAGACAGTACTGAACAACATAACCGAGAATGTACAGGAGTAAGAAAAGGGCGAGCAGCCTGAGAAATTGGCCAAGAGTCACTCAGTTCTTACTTTGGCTCCTGCCACTGTTACCTCTAAAAATTTAGCAAAACATTCTAGTTTCTGTTTCTCTATATGTCAAAGGAATGAGATTTGTCTTCTGGGAAATTCCTTGAGTCATATGCACAACACAGAACAAAGCATTGTTACTTGGGGTTTTATTACTTCTTCTTCTGAATGCTGATTTTTTTGTCCCCTTTTTTAAATTAACATGCAAAAGCTGTACTTAAAAAGTCCGTGGCACGTATGCAAGTCCGCTGAAGATGCTATGAAGATGCTAGTAGGAAATGAAAGCATGAGGATTTATGGAGAAGATTGCTGTTAAATCCAAATGATCGTAAATTAAGATGGCTCATTAAATCAACACAATAAGCAATTAACAAACCACTTCATGTGTTCTGTTTTGGAGAAGAGCCTGTCAGAAGCATGTTGAAGAAGCATGCTGTAGAGAGCTTATCGCTCTCTACAACTACCCAAAAGGAGGTTGGAGAGAGGAGGGCGACAGCCTCTTCTCCCTGGTGATGTGTGACAGGACCAGAGGGAATGGATGCACGCTGCACCAGGGGAGGTCTAGGCTGGATATTAGGAAACATTTTTACACTAAAAAGGTTATCAACCTTTGGAATGGTCTGCCCAGGGCAGTGGTGGAGTCACCATCCCTGGAGGCATTTAAATGGCATGTGGACCTGGTGCTTAGGGATGTGGTTCAGTGGTGAGCTTGCAGTGTTGAGTCGAAGGTTGGACTAGATGATCTTGAAGGTCTCTTCCAATCTAAAACATTCTGTGATTCTGTCAGAGTAAACATGAGCTCAGTGATCACGGCTCTCACTCTGTAAGCTTCACAGAATCAGAATCACAATGAAGTACTACTTTGTTTTATTAGAAATTAAACCAAAATAAAAACTGTCTACATTTATACAAAACACTTCAATCTTACATGAGAGGAGAAGAAGATAAGGACTCAGCTTTTTCTGCACTGTGAGAAGACTTCATGCGCCAGTCCTACATGAATGCCTCACATCTCTTGGAACAATGAACAACAGAGAGGTTGCCACATCCCGTGCTTCCCCAGCCACAGGCCATAGGCCTGTGTTTCTTCATGAGCACACTGAAATTAAGATAACGCAACAACAGAGAAGTGGACCTGTAACTGGAAAAAAAAAAAGGGGAAAGAAGAGGCTGAAGTAACAGTACCAGTCTTGGTCTTTGTGCTTCGAAATGGCTGGAGAAGCACTTTGTGTGTCCAGTGCACAAGGGGTTAATGAAACAGATGCTTTCATTGGAAGATGTTGCTCAGGTCACCAGTATGGATGCTTTACTCCATGCCAACTACCTCTAATAAAAATGCTAATGTTAAAGTGAAAACAGAAGGCAGTATCTCCTGTTACATATATCTAGGGAAATGGGGAACTATTTCGGTTACATTTTGAGTTACGCTGTTCTCACCTCAGCAGGAGAGGAACCAGGCCTCTGCTCCCAGTATGGCAAAGCTGATCAGCTCTATGAGAGCAGAGAGGTATTGCTACAGCTGGACTGTCCCTCCATGAGCAGTCCTGCCACAGAAGACACTGAAGGTCCATATTCTAACAACTGCAAACTGCAAAGATGTCACCAGACGAGTTTCCAACTATTTGGTGCCTTTCTTTTGCATATAGTTTGCTACTGAAGCAAAGGAGGGCTTATACTGGGGACGGGAAAAGTGACAGGAGTATTATATAGAGCCTGTAAGCTGTAATAATGCTTTTTGATATATAAAAGATAGGGTAAATACTTGTCCGTTAAATCAAGCAAACCATTTGCTTTTTCATCATCCCAGGAAGAGTTTGTGCTCAGGCTGGTAGGCTTTTCCATGACACTTGCCATAGGGTAACATTTTCCCTTCAGATTAAGCAGGGGAAGTGTAAAGCCAAGCTGAACAGAAAGAAAACTCAGGAAGAGCAGAAAGAGAATAGAAAAAGTGCTTCTTCAAAGCAGGAATCTTCCTGTTTAAACATCCACTCTTCTAACCTATTCTTTGTGAAAACCCTTTTAAAAGTGACTAAGCATTAGTTAAATCTCCATTTCCAGCCACATCAATATGTCCATACTCAAGCCATTTCTAATCAATCTGAAACAGAAGAAGGGCAGAGGGAAAGACAATGGACAGCTACTCCCCGGTAGCAAAGCTAAGCTATTAGCTCAGTATTAGTCTGTGTAAGGCAAGGTGACTGTTCTGGTTCATAATTTATTCTTCTGCTGGAATCCTGTTAATATCTCTTTGCTGTGATGGAGACAGCTTTAACTCAGCTTGGATATACCAAAAGCAGTCCAGAGTTGAACGGGCACCCAAAGTCATTTCTGGAAGTTATTTTAACAACAGAGATCATCCCTGATACATAAAATTAAAGGCTCTTTGTAAATGAGGATGCAGAAACAACCCATAGACATAAAAAACAAAAAAACAAAAAAACCAAAACAAAACAAAAACCCAAAACCACAGAATTAGAGTCCAATATCAACAAAATTCAAGGAACTCCATGCAGGTTCATACACCACATGCTCTACCAGTGTGCTCAAAGCTCATTTTGTCCTTGTCAGTTTTAGGTTGGTCTCTTCATCTTTCTTCAGGATGTAAGTGATGCTTAGAATAACTACTAACTGGACCCAGGAAAATGAGCAATGTGGAAAAAGAAGTCTTAGTTTCTGGCATACCACAGTATATTACTATCGCCAACACAGAAACAGCTACAAGAAACAATACTATGAGATGTGTGATTTGTTAAGTTGCAGAGAGGATTGAAGACAAATGGCAAAAGCAAAGCCAACCTGAGTTAGCCATTAAGGCAGAAAAATTGCCTTTCCAGAGGAGCTTTCCTCATGCTACAGAACAGCAGTAAAATACAGAAGCCCACACGGAAGGCAGTAACAATATAAGATGCATTCTCCAGAGACTTAAAAAACCCATCTGGATGCGTTCCTGTGCAACATGCCCTAGATGATCCTGCTTTGGCAGGGGGGTTGCACTCAACGATCTCTAGAGGTCCCTCCGAACCCCTAACATTCTATGATTCTATGCAGAGAACAGGAAGACTAAGAACTTCAGGGAAAAGCCCTTCTCATGAAGGGTGCACGTTAACATCCATACAAACATCTGACTTCACACGTTTTAACTATAAGATACAGCCTTTTACATAGAGTAGATCGTGTAACCTGGAAGGATGGTGCCTTCTAGCAGGTGCCGTCTCTTACTAGAAGAATCCAAATGCCCTAGCTCGAGCCAGCACTTCCCACTTTCAGGTAGGTTCCAGCCAACAGAGAAGGTGAAGAAGGAGTTATGGTGGCAGGGGAAGACCTTCAGAATTTTCAGTGTTCATTGCTGGGATGGAAATAGCACGGGTCTCCCCACCCAGTGCTGCTTCATTGGTACCTATGGAGTCAGACTGCCTTTTGTCATTAGCCCTTTCTCTGCTGCATCAGCCAGCCTCATTGACAGCAGCCACAGCCCATGTGAAAAAGGTCTCATATACTCAGTCGCAAATTATTTCTAAAACCTGTTGTAAGGTCCCTGGGACCTGAGGCCTCTGATGCAAATTTTGCAGCACTTTCAGGTATATGTACAAGACTTGTATTTAGCTAATAGAGTAGCTCCTGGTGTTTTATTTTTTCAAGCAAAAACAAACACAGAGAGACAGACTATATCTATATACGTGATTATATATAAATATATACACAGCATATATATAATTCCCAAGCTTCTTATTCTAACGCTTGTATCTTTGCACATAACTACATAGGATAAAGAGGCAGAGGTAGGAGGAATAAACACTGCTTCTAATTGTCTGTAGCAGAGAGACTATCACACAATCTGGGTCTCAAACAATTCAAACTGGTAGACAAACTGCAGCTGCAATTCCTAGTGTTATTTTTATCTCTATTCCCCCACTCAGACTCTCTTGTCACCTCTCTCCATCTCTGAGACACACGCGTTAAACCGCAGCCCAATTGTGTTATCAGCACCTTTGTCAACAAAATATATTTGTCTCCCTGGGTTGGTGAAATGTGTGTCACAAATGAATGAGATTTCTGGAGTTCAGCAGCAATCTATAGGGAAGTGTTAATTAGAACAGACTGAGTCACTAGGAGGATCAACAGACAAAAACTAATTAGCACCAACAAATGTAGCAGGGCGGCTCTGCGGAGGCAGCACTCCATCACCAGCTTCTAAGAAGTTAGCACTCTTTCCTATTCCCTGACTTTTGACTCAAAATGACACGAAAACTTATGCCACCAGGCATACGTTGGTGTCCAACAACCGTACACCAAGATCTGCTTTTTCTCCATCACCCATCAACTCATTTTCACCACAACATGCAACTCAGCCTAATCACAATGTCAAAGATCTTCAAGATTTCATCCAGGAAAGAGAGAGTGGGTCTTCAGAAAAGTGTGCATGCCTCCTGAGCCTCAGATGGACTGCCAGTCTATGGATGCTACCAGTTTCCTTGGGAAATCTAAGAATGCTTGGTGTGAGTGCAGAAGTAAACAAGACAGCTTCAGTGCAGAACAGCAAGGGGTTCTAAAACTTCAGCAAGAATCTGGGGAAAGAAGAAATAGAAAGCCATTCAGCATGTCAGCTTACCTGCTTACAGCTTAGATATTGCTGACTAGCTGACATTAGCCAAGAAAAAAGAAAAAGCTTCCTAAGTGTTACATCAGATGTTCTCCAGATGAATTCCCATTTTTTTCCCAGATGCATTCCCTTTTTTTTCCCAGATGCAACTTAACAGATGGACTTGTGCACTAGTAATTCTGTAAGCACAGAAACTAGAGTCTGGAGATGTTAAAAAAAAAGATAAAAAATAGAGAGTAGTATGAAGCATCATATTCAATGCTTGTACCTCTCATTCCTGTGCTCATTAATTTGCTTATTTTTAAGGGAAAAGATTTCAGACTGAATCCAGGTTATACATAATTCTAGTGGCGAATGGGTCAGCATCCATGGTATCCCCAGTCTCTGGCTTATAGCTATAAAACTGAAGATAATACTGTCAGCTGAAGAACCCATACCCACCCATGGCTTCAATAACCTTATTTGCTAAATTCTGCCTTTGTGCTGTGACTGTTTAAAACACTATGTGTCCACCAGTTCACCTTTCGCTCCGCCAGCAGCCCAAGCTCCTTAACTGAAGCACATAATTCCTTTAATAAACACAACAATGCTAGAACTCTTCTACATCTTCTCCTCTTACTTCTTTTGGTCACTAACTTACTTGACCTGATGGTTACAAGCTTTATTCTCTACTCAGTCAAAATGGGCTTAACAAGCCCAGAAGAATGCAGTGTTCAAACTGGTTCTTAAATAAACAAAATCAAAGTACAGGTTCAGTCAAAGCTAACGGGAGCTGTGGATAGGTAACACATGCTAAGAACAAAATATGTTAGCATGCTTTTAGAAACATGTGTCTGAGCATTTTAACAACCATTTTTTGGCACGAATCAGTTTAGCAGGAGGTTTTACAACATTAAGGTTGTGACCAGTCCCTACTGACACATACAAATTTCTAGAAGCATCTGTTCTTGAAACTGAATTTCAGATATCAAAGAAGTCAGAAAGAGAAAAGCAGGGCGGGGGGGGGGGGGGGGGGGGGGGTTTTGCCTTATGTTCCTCCTTTGGGCTCTGGGGGGAAAAAAAAAAAAAAAAAAAAAAAAAAGAAAAAAAAGAAAAGGGGGGGGGCAAACATTTCAAAAAAAAAAGGAAAAG